>JANPXK010000230.1:0-80070 GCA_024704745.1 Rosa lucieae | reverse complement strand
TCAAAAAACGGCCTGAACTATTAATCTCAACTCCGGTTGACCATTTTGCCCACAATTCCAGTCATTTTGCAACGACTCCGGTTGACCATTTGTCTTCACACTGATTTGACTCCAGTTGCAACCCGTGCTCGGAGATACATCAAGTTGCGATTTTCGGTGATGATCAGTTGCAGGTGAGAGCGACGAAGCAAATCAAGACGTACCCGATCTACTGGCGTTCGTCGACTCCTTTAGAAGGTCCAGCCCGGCCTCGCCGAGCTTCTCCAGTGATGAGGACCGTTGGCTTGGAGTCTAGCCTGGCCGCGGAGAGCATGACGACGAGTTTCGGTTCGGCGATGGCAGAGTTGTTGTTGTGGCGTCCTGCTGGAGGGATGGAGGAGGGAGGGAGAGGAGAGAGATCTGGCGTCATCTGGAGAGAGAGAGAGAGAGAGAGAGAGCGAGGGAAGAGAGTGGCAATGCTGTAATTTATTAATTAGGCTTAGGGCAAAATGGTCATTTAATGTTAAATTGTGTAGGTGGGAACAAAAATCTGTTTTTGGGGTAAATGATATAATTTTTACTCATTTTAATGCTTTTGGTTAAAGACCCAAAATAAAATGACAAGAAATATGTAATTTGACTCAATAACAGTATTGTACTTTGGTGAGTTGATGAAGAAGTGGAGAAATAAGTGTAGCATCAAAACTCTTGCTAAATTATTTGGGAATAGGAAAAGGTTTAATCAAAGGAGACAACAAAAGCACACACACATTGAAAATACCTCATCAGGCTAAGAATGCTTTCTACTTGGATATTTCTGAAGTTGGTTGTATGAGAGGGGCTGCTATTTAGCTAGCCTTGTTGTTTGTATTTAGTCATAAAAAAAAATAAAATAAAATAAAAAACATACACATGTAGGCATGTAGCTCCACTCAAGCAAACCAATTAATCCACTAGTACATATCTAGAAATAACTCTAGCTTATATTTATGCACCAAGGGCAATTTGTTTCGGTACGTACATTCAAAAATATTGGGTGTGCACTACTGCACTTATATATGGGATATGTTCGGGTTATCCCTCATGGTGCTTGTTTACTTGAACATTTCCTTAGAGCTGTACCGTGGCCTTTTCATGTACAATAGGAGGGTGAAAGTACATGAGAATTTAGGACTCCTCTTATCCTTTTGGTGATACATATCCATCCTCCTGGATTGACAACTACTGTTCCCATGCATGCTGGTGTAAGTATACACCACTCGGGGACTAGCCGCGCGGATTTAAATTTCTTGTACTACAACATTGATCGAGTAAAACTATTTTACATTAACACATGCACCGATGAGTAACACATAGTATAAGTAAATTTGGCATGTCTGTTTCAGGATCGAGTTCATCATTATTAATCTCCCAGCTTCTCCAAATTAATGTAGCACTAGCTTTTTCAGTAATCTGCTGAGAAATGTATAGCCATGAAGTAACCTAGAGCAATGGTATTGAAAGTGAAGAGTAGATGACCAATAAGTCGCGGCACACTTTCTGGGGACAATGGAGGATCATCGAAGGTGTAAATGCCTGCAGGCCAGAACTTAATTTGTTGCTGAATGGATCGGAGGCATTGGCAACCTGTTCGGTGCATTAACTCTATGATTGCGATATACCACATATCATGCACCACGCATTCGATCCATCGAGAGTCCACGATCAAAAGTTCAAAACAAGTATCCGATACACTCGATCGTATCACTTAAATATCAATAAGGTGAAAATATGAAAATTTCGACGGAAAATTTTATCATTTCAGAGATATTATTTAAGCCTGTAAACCTAGCTCATGGCTAGCTCCAAGTAAACTGCTACTGCGCGTCCTTGTCGTGCCCCCGACTCCCATAAATAGCAGATATAACATTAATACATAACTTAATTAGCATGTGCTTTAATTAAACTGGTTACATTATTATATATCATCATGATTTAATTAAGACTACAATATCCCTTTTGTAAAGCGATTCCTATTATTAGAAAAAGGATAAAGCCAGCTGTGAGTTCCTATGAATTCTGGGTTCGTGTAGATATATAACATTGACCCCAATTAAGGGGCATTATTTTATCCTAATTCTGTATGATTAAGCTGCATTATCATGATTCATGACAGTTTTACCCCTTCAACTGAACAGCACACAATTAATTTCAGTCACCACTTTTTTTGCCCCTTTTGCATCATTTTTCCACAAATATGAGGCAAACTTTTCGTGAGAGTGAAGCTTTATTACAGCGGGCAAAGGGAATCCATTGGAACTAAAACCCCCAATAAGGCTATCTTCAAGAATGTAGATACAACTCGGTGGCCGTAAAGAGAGAAACTATATTTTTGCGGTCATTGTGCAAAATCTATTATCATTTTCATAAGTTAAATAAAATCACGTATCATAGTCAAACTCAAAATGGTAGAGATGCAATTATAGATGAAGATATAGGCACTACAATGAAGAGAAGAGAAAAGATTGATCGAGACAGCCAACGAAATAGCTCAAACTCTGGCTACAGGTGTACTTACATTGAAAAAACATTACCATAGTATGGCGAAGAGTTGGAGCTACTGACTTCAATGTTTAAGTAGTGATTTCGTTCAAAAAAAAATGTAATTACTTAAAAACTTGCACACAGTTAGTTGACATTAGTGATTGAATAATATTGCAGTGAGTAATATGCATGATCAGAATAATGTTATTTTTCATTCTGTTATCATTTGGACTTTTACAAAGTATAGTTAATAGCTTCAAAAATATTTAATTTTACCCCTAGATTTAGCACAAAAAGTGAAATGAAATTTGTCAATCAATGCTTAAATCATAGGAAACTTGGTTGACCGGCAAATGAATTGGCTTAAGCGAGGGACAAGACACTATCACTAGTAAAACACATAGAACCAACCAAAAAAATCACTAAAATTTCTTATCACTTTCCTTTAAGAGACTCTAAATCTCTTATTAAAATTTATTCTAGTTATTGACGACTATGAATATACCTTGATTTCATCGATTACGTGCAAAGCATTAAAAGTAGTTTGGTTAGGTTTTGTTTATTCTGAAGACTAGAATAGGTTTATACTTTATGTAAGGCAGAAGACATGCATAACATTTGCTTCATAAAAGGCGACCCTATCCAAAACCATTGCATATTCCATTAGATCTGAATCTCTTTGAAGTAAAAATGGTGAGTAATAAGAGCCCTAATAGTTTAGTTTTATTTCATTGAAATGATGCCAAAACTTTATTTGAGCATGTAGACAGAACATTGAAGCAGTTTCAAAAAGTACCCTTACTCTTGACGGCATGACAAACTATGAAAATAAATAGACACCCCTCTATTATCATTCCTTATTAAAACATGAACCAACCGAAGTCCAAACCGTAGGCTCGATAAAGAAGCCTGAACTCAAAGCCAACAACTAATTGTACGACGACGATACTCTACAATAATACGGTAGTCTTGACGTTTATTTTTCATGAAACAATCAAATAAGTGATATTTTTGTTATTTCACTCTAAAGAAATTTCATCAAGTTTGCTAAAGAAATTTCGATAATGACTAATGTCGTTATTGGTGCATGATAATCGAGACTGAATCAAATTTGGAAATTTCCTAGAGGAACGAAGAAGAAAAACGAAAGGTATTGGCATATATATCATTGTACTGCGCGCATGTCAATAAACGGTCCAATTTTACAGGTAATCATTTATCAGAAGCAACGAAATTCCAGTACAATTTGTCAAACATTCAAACAGTAAAAAAAAAAAAAAAGAATGAAAATTTATACATATAACACTTCCATTCTTTTCTGGGCTTTGGAGAAAAATCCTTTCTTTTAATATTCGGCAGCTTATATTTTCAGAGGTAGAAATAGAATCGTTGTCGGCAGAAAACAGGAGAGACCTTTCTCCCTAGCAGATCTCTCTAACCAGCCAAATATTCCCTTCTCCTGAAATTTTTTTTTTTTTTTTTTCACAAAAGAAAAAAAGGTTGGAAATTTACAGCAAGTAGTTGAAAGAAAACAGATAAGTTTCCCGGAAAAGGAATGCAAAAAGTGCGTGACGGTTGCATTGGGTTGTTGAGATTTTAATTGTCCGTATCTCGTGAATTTTCCGCACCGATCTTCCGTCAAAGTTTGTTTCTTTCTGAATTTGGGTGGATTTCGCAATGCGGTTGTGAGATTGGGGGGAGCTGCATTTGAATTGGGAAATATTTTCTGTTTGTTTTTTCGATTTCCGATGAAGTTTGCGGCGATGTGGTGTGTGAAGAGGGATGGAGGTTAGATCTGAGGGTGTCCATGTCCGCTGCGATAAGCTTCCGTCGCCGAGGATTGCGTCGTCGCCGGTGATTCAGTCGCCCAAGCTTCCGGCGCCGGCGATTCCGTCGCCGGCGATTGCGAGGACGCGCCTGCAGGTGTGGTTCATACGGTTGTGCTCAAGCTTGTTTGTTTGGACTTGTTTGGTTCAGTTGGTGGCGGTTGGGGAGTTTTGGAGTCCGCATTTGTTCTCCAACTTGACCAATCGGATATCCCAAATTACACAGATTCCCTCTCAGGGGGTTCTTTCTCCGCCGCCTCTTCCTCCTGCAAGTGAGTTTTTCTCTCGCCAACGAGTTTTGTTACTGACATTGTGGATTGGTTTCGCTACTGTTTGTTGTATTGAGTATGAGTTTTCCAACTTCTTTTAATGGAAATCTGACTAGTTCATGCATGCATTTAAATGATTTAGCTCAGTTGTTGAGTGTGTTTTTTCCGACCTGGATACTGCTTTTTTCGATTCAGTGAGGCAAAATTTGGCAATGCAGGATGGTTGAAGCAGTTGACGTTATGGATTGTGTTGCTCTGCACTTGAAAAAAGAATGCTTGCATATGCTATAGTTTTTGGAATTCGATGAAATTTAAAAATTTGCAACTGTGAGGAGCTCAACTTTTTTAAAGCTTTTGTTGAAATTGTGAACTGTGTCTGTGGTGAGACCGCAAGGCTGTCTGACTGCATTATTGATTCCATTCGGTTCTCTTGGTTTTGTTGTTGCTGTGTCTTGGACGTTGTTCCCAGTATTGCACTGCAAATGTTTCTTTCTTGATATGAGATGTGTGAATGTGAAGTTGTTATGTGTAAGTGTAACTGAAAAGATGGGTCTAATGATGTGAACTGTTGCAGGAAATTATACAAGTAATGGGTTTCTTAGAGTTTCATGCAACGGGGGCTTGAATCAAATGCGTGCTGCGGTTTTACTATGTTTTTTTCTTCCTTCTTCTTTATTCTTCCCTTATCCATATCTAGCTATTAACAGCTACTATTGCATTTCAGATTTGTGACATGGTGACTGTTGCTCGGCTTTTAAATCTCACTTTGGTTGTTCCAGAGCTTGATAAGACATCTTTCTGGGCCGATCCTAGGTAAAAATTGATCCAAATGGAACTGTGAGTTTGTGATCGTTTAAACTTCTTCAGTGCTGCTTTGAAACTTTAACTATGTGTATTCTTTTTGCAGTAATTTTGAGGATAATTTGATTTAAGACATTTCATTGATTCACTGAGAGACGAAGTCCGAATTGTCAGAAGACTGCCAAAAAACTTTAGTAGGAAATATGGGTATAAACCACTCGAGATGCCTCCTGTTAGTTGGTCAAATGAAAAAATACTATCTCGAACAGGTTTGTGTACTTCATTTTAGTACATTTTGGTGAAAATTTCTCTTTTTAATTTGACTACTTTCTATAGATCCATGGTCCTGTAGGGGTATTGAATTGATGATTCTGCAAATGTTGTTTGTTGGCATCCTTTTGATAGCATGAATTCTTGTGCATGGTGTGGGATGCAATTAAAACTTGTTCGTGTGATAAAATGTCTCTAAGGTTTCTGCTTTCTGATTGTCATTTCATTCCATTATGCAGAAGTTTTAAGTGATGCGTCCTGATTCAGTGCCTTGATTCCCTTATGCAGATTCTGCCACTTGTTAGCAAGCATAAGGTGTTGCACTTTAACAGAACAGATACACGCTTGGCAAACAATTGGATACCTCTTGATCTTCAGAAACTCAGGTGTCGCGTTAATTTCCAGGCGCTGAAGTTCACTCCAAAGATTGAGTCTTTGGGTTACAAATTGGTTCGTATGCTTCAAGAAAAGGGACCTTTTGTGACTTTGCATCTAAGGTATGAGATGGACATGCTGGCTTTCTCAGGTTGTACTCATGGCTGCACAGCTGAAGAAGCTGAGGAGCTCAAACGGTTAAGGTTGGTTGTGTGTTTTGAAACTTAACATTTTGCTTTGGGGAATGCTCATTTGAAAATCAGACTGTAATCATTACTTTTCTTATGATGGCTTGCTTGCTTTATAAATGAGGCATGCTCATGCTTATAAACCCTGTTGCTAGTAGATAATATTACAATTCAGCAAGGAAAAAGAAATACATGATGTATAATTTATGATAGTACAACAATTAGTTTTGTTCAGTTATTTTGCTTATAACTAATAATGAAATGTTCCAGGATCTATAAACTCCTATTTAGCTGGTAAAAGAAATACGGAAATGAGAAAAGGAATGGTTAGAAACAGTTAAATGGCTAATGTAATAATGACAGTTCCAGTCCCAGTGTGCCACCCTACGTATCTTTTGGTGTAGGTTCTTCAGTTCTTTGCAGAGGATTTATTACTTCTAATCCATCGGCTACATTTTTAATTTTGTTTACTTTCTACAAATTTGTTATTATCAAGATTGTTTATGTTTAGCCATCATATCGAGTTTTACTCACATGTATTGTGCAATGTTGCTTGCTGTACCTTTCTTTCAGGTATGCATATCCTTGGTGGAGAGAGAAAGAGATAGTGTCTGAAGAGAAGAGGTCTCAAGGGCTGTGTCCTCTGACACCAGAGGAAGTGCATTAATTTTGCAAGCATTGGGTATTAGCAAAGACACACAGATCTATATTGCAGCTGGTGAGATTTATGGCAGGGACAGGAGACTTGCACCGCTAAGAGCTTCGTTTCCCCGAATTGTGAGTTTTCTTAATTATGCACAGCGTCCAGTTGTGAAACACTTGCCTTTTGCCAGATTCTGGCCATCCTGGTTTCATAAGGAGTCTTTGCCAGAACTGTGTTTACTAATAATATACACAAGCTAATTGTTGATTATGATTAGCGGGGTAGCCTTATGTCATGTGGCAAGACCATAGGGTCTCATAGATCCCATCCACATTTGACCTGACTCTAGAACATTCATGCCTTTCATAGCTATCTCTGTGTAGTTACCTTGTGCTTTGTTTAAAGGTAAGCTTCCTAACAGAAAAATGTTGTCTTCTTGCTTGTTTATTTCAGGTTAAGAAGGAAACTCTTCTCGCACCAGAGGAATTGCAACAGTTTCAGAATCATTCATCTCAAATGGCTGCTTTGGATTTTATGGTTGCTGTAGCCAGTAATACTTTTGTCCCTACCTATGATGGAAACATGGCAAAGCTTGTTGAAGGTCACCGTAGGTATGTGACAATCTCACCAGATGGATTTTGTTTCTTTAAGTATCAAAGAACTAGGCTGCTAATTACATTTCGTGCAGGTATCTTGGTTTTAAAAAAAGCATCTTGCTAGATCGGAAAAAACTTGTCGAGTTATTAGACATGCATTTAAATGGGACTCTTTCGTGGAATGGGTTTGCACTTGCTGTAAGATCCGTTCATGAGAGAAGAATGGGACAGCCAACTCCGCGAACAGTTATCCCAGAGAAGCCAAAGGAGGAGGACTATTTTTATGCAAATCCTCAGGAGTGCCTCTGCATGGGAACTAATTGTGATGACTTGCTTAGCCGTGGTAACTTAAGTAAACCTAGGTGACTGCAAGTGCAAGCCGTCAAAAGCTGGAATCAGCTTCCACGGAATTGTTTTGGGAGTGGTCGACAATCTATGTTGCTTTCATATTAGTAAGCATGCAGCAATGTACACACAGAGATAAGAGTTTTGTAGGTAACGGCATAAAGAATGGACTCGTTCCCAATTTGGGCTTCAACAAAGATACGTGGTATTCATTTGTTACTGATCTTCAAATCAATGGCCATATATTTATTTGTATGCTTTGTATATGGAACTTCACATCAATACGGTGCCGTTCAGTTCTATAATCTCATAATTAACACGATATGGGTTAAAATTGTTTGTATTAGTCATGAGAAAGGGTAATGATTGATGCAGTTAAGTTCCAGTTCCCAAAGAACGAAAGAATCACCACATGCTTTTTGACAGAGGTTTTACCAAAAATAGCAATTCTAGGAGTACTGGAGTACAAATTCTCGAAAGTGTTATATTTATGCACACGAGTGCTGGGTGCGTAAGTTTCAATATTGCTAAGAGGAGTAGCTCTACTGGTACGTCTGCCTTGAAAGTACAAGACGCAACAAAAATGTCTTAATGGGATCCATCGTTAAGAAAAATGTTTTCTCATTCTCTTCAGAGAATTCTCAGTACTTTCACTATCGGCGAGTAACAAAAACTTTCCCTACTTCTCCCAGAAGATGATATCTCCTAGCTCCCCGGAGAGTCCAAGATCCTTGAGCCTTCTTTCTTGGTAGTACTCCAATATGTCTAGTTCTAATTCTCTCTCCTTGAAGATACCATCGATATGTTGCAGCACCTTCTTCTCCCCTGCTCTGATTCCAACTGCAATCTCCAGCCTTGGATCCAGTTTTGATTCTAGTAGCTTTTCATCCTGCAATGAAAGATTTGTGTGCGGTTGTTACAAGTCTAGTTCAGACCTCAGAAAAGTTTAATGAACTGATCATCATCTCACATACTACCGAAAGACCACCAAAGTACTTTGCATGCATGGAGATTAGAAAGTTTGGAAACAGACCTCTTCAAGGGTGGTGGGATAGGCAGAAAGAGCAGATTTGCAGGCATCTCTGACTACTCTGCATATGAGCTCCTCGTTGGCATGGCTTACAGGAAGGTCAAGAAAGCCCCAGACAGAGTTCCTGAATATAGATTCCAAGAGGAAAGCATCGGTTCCTCCAAGAGCTACCAGCCGCAGATATGGAATCATTTGTGCTGGAAGTGAACAGTCCAAAAATATGTCGAAGTATGCAGTCTCACCCATACCATTTGACTCAGCAATGTCCAGCTTGTCCCCATAAAATGGGTCTGACTCTGATATCTGCAGTGTTAAGGTAAACGCATTTCGATTTGCCTTTGACTCTATGAATCCATAGTCCAAAGCTAACTCAGCATTGCTCTTGTTTATATCGTACTGGATGTAAACCTGTTCAGAATCACACAATTGTTACATCTACCAATTCATATGCATTAAGATTTAAGGATCATCAATCCTCTGCCTAAAGAGACAGTCCTGATATTCTTTTACCTGCTCTCCAGCCTTGACAGAAAGTGGGCTTCTTATAGTGAACAGATAATCCCAAGAGAAAAGACCTGCTGCTCCTTTGATCTCCCATGCATGCTCTTCTGTGGTTACGCTGGAACTGTGGTTAATCTGAAAAAAAAAAAGAGGATATATTTAACTAAATATCAGGGGAAACCAGCTGGATATCATAGTATTTATAGAGCTTTTTAACAAGAGCTCGTAGATCAGCTTACAAAGTCGGCGAATGGGATCAAAACAAGACTTTGACCACGGAGGCGCGAGAATGCCCGAGATCTCAGGATACCAAATGCCCAAAAGAAGTCATCCAATGTGATAGGAGAAGGGAAAAACTTCTTGTTAGGTAGGATGATTTCTTGTTCCACTTTCTGAAACTCACTCTGCACATACTCTTTCACACCAATTGTTGTGCTCAAAAGTTGAGTTCCTGCCAAACAACCTCAATCTTATCATATTTGAACCATGGATTGCAACAACCAAGAACAAGTTTAATGTAATATCCAACATCAGTTTACTATGTTCCGCATTACCCTATACGAACACAAGAACATGTCCATCAAACTCCTCAACATTATGACATGTTCGATAAAATTTTAACACCAACATGAACAGGTTTGTGGCATCACATCACACAATTATAACCTTCGCAGATGAAGCTACAATTCTCAATACTAACATTAGAAACCAAGACTTGAAAATTGAAATTGATCAATTACACACTAACCTTGAAGCTCATCAAGCTCCTCTTCTGACCTGCACTGAAACCATCAACACAAACACTCTTATCAACCCCACAATCTCAACCCCATAAACAAACCACAAAAATCAAAACTTTGGAAACCGAAAACCAGCCAAACCCACCAGAACACAGTCGAGTTAGTACTCTCCGGAAGAATATCAAAGTAAAGCCTCCACTTCGAGTCGTCCCTAGACTTCTCTCTGAGCAAAAACAGAGCCACAGACACCCAAGGCTTCAAACCACTGCACACATTTCCAATCTCCGAGGCTGACACAGCATCCGGGTTTATCCACAGCCTCTTTGGGACCTCCAAAACAACCTCGTTTCTCGCAATGTCTCTGTGAGCCACGAGTCCCATCCCTTCGGGGACCAAAGCTGGTTTTGCAAGTGTCTTGGCGGAGACCACGCCTTCGTCCCGGAGCCACTGCCAGAAGGTCTGAACCGCCGGAGGGAGTGACGTGTCGCATTGGGGGACAGAGAGTGAGGTGACGCGAAAGGGAAGAGCTTTGTTGCTGAGATGAAGGGTTGGTCGTTTTGTTAGGGAGGAGAGGTTTTTGAGTTTTGGTTTGAGAGGAGAGGAGAGGAAAGTGGAGGAGGAGGAAGATAGAGCGAACAGAGTGACTTCCATTATGTTGAAGAAGTGTTTGCAGATGTTTGGTGTCGGTTGATTTATAGCTTCTGCTTGTGGATAGGATAGCTTACTTTTATGTATAGTTGATTTTGAACTTATGATCATCTGCTACAGTTTTTGTCCGATGGTGGTTAACGGTTTGATTAAACTACGGACTAATTTTCTACAAACGTTTTAGAGCATGTCTAGCAGTATTAAAGCTGTTCTATGAACTTTTGTAGAGTTTGTAGAGATTTTATGATCGACCACTTACGTCATTGTTTCGATCTAATCCAATATCTTTTGGAATTGAATTTATTGGAAGCGATTACGCTCAGAAATTTTATATATTTTTGTAGTAGCTTTTCTCGCTCCGAAACTAACCATTTTTCTTGTTCTCTTGAGTAACCTGAACAAATTGGACTTTGCTCTATTGGGAACAACTGTCTCTGGATATCACAGGTGGATTCGTGATGTCCACAACATCTCAAAGCCGATGGAATCCTGGATACGATTTTCGAGCCTAGTCAAGACATGCTAACTATTGAGCAAGCTCAAGCTTTGGAAGCATATAGAGCAGCCTTAGAGGCAAATAAGGCTAAAACCATCATCCTAATGACTCGTCATATGGATGATTCGCTCTAGTATGAGTGTATGAATGAAGAAAACCTTAGAAGGCTGTGGGTCTCACTCGAAGAAAGATTTGGCAACGTCCGTGACCCCCTACTTCATGACCTATAAGTGAGATGGTATAGCCTCCGCTTATGTGATTTCAAGTCAGTTTTTTACTACAACTCGGAAGCACTTCGCATTGAATCCTTAATGGAATTCTGTATTAAAGAGATCACAGATATGATGTTGACCTTCCCCGTCTCTACATTGATGGTTGCTAAGAACTATCGAATCGATGTTACTGCAGGACAGATCACAAGGTTTCATGAGCTTATTGGAGCTATGAATGTCGCTGAAAAGTATGACAACATCCTTGTGAAGAACTATAATTCGAGATCCGTGGAAACTGAGCATATTCCGAAGTCCAATTATAGTCGCGCCCCTAAGAGAGGGCGTCAAGAGCGAAAACCTAATCTTAGGGATACTTCTGGACGTTCTAGTCCATATAATCACTCTACTTGGGAAGGTAACCGCCAAAATAGGCGAACACGGAACAGAAGAGATCAACGTGGAAAGAGAGAGCGAGGGAGGCAACGCCTCTGGCCATGTTGGTGGCCCCACCAACACTAAGAGCCATCTAAACGACGCTTTCAAAGCTCCTCAATCAATGGATTCTGAGCAAAGAGATGTATGTTCTCAATGTGGAGTATCCAGTCATTGGTCACACATTTGTAGAGCTCGTGAAGAAATTGTCACCGCCTACAAAGCATATTGTGAAGCAAGAGAAACTCACTATGTGGAGCAAGAAGATCAAGAAGATGATCTAGAGTGAAGGGTTGAAGACTAGAAATCTGGCTGGAATCAATAGATCGCCAATTCTGTTTAAATCTTTATTTTTCCAAGAGATGTAATAGGCAATTTCCATATACATTGTAGTAAATGTCATTGGTTTAGTTTTTCTTCACATAGGCTCATTCAAAATGAGTATGATGTCTAGGAAGGTTTTGAGATAAGTGGTACTTAAGCGAGCTTTGCTCCACCGGCATCTCTCTACTCACCTGGTCATATTTATTTTGGAATTACCAAAAGAAGTCAAACGATTACCTTTGTTTTGCATTAGCTAGCATTTGGATTAAATTCTCCTAATGGTTAAGAGACAATGATGTACTCCGTTGGCTTATGAATAAAATTTTGAGTTCTTTTCATTATGACTCAATTTTGATTCTGAGCATATTACTTTTATGACTACGATGACTGGGTCATCAATGTTAATTCAAGGACATGGAATAGCCCAAGTTCCCCTTGCCAAATGGCACCTTGATTATCGTCACATAAACTCTCTACGCTCCTAGGGCAAATCACACCTATGAATAGCCAAAGGATTCCATGCGAAAACGCATGTAGAGAACGAAAATAAGCTCCTTTGCAATACCTCTAATGATTGAGAACAAAGGCGCATCTTAGAGAAGTTTATGTGTCTCTCTAGCGGACTCTATGTCATTATTCGAGCTATTAAGTCCAATAAAGTTATGAGAGAATATCTCTTGGATTTAGACACATAATGGCTTTGTCACGACAGGATAGGTCATCCTAGTCATGATGATCCGTCTACTAAAGACTTCACATGGACATCTATTCTTTCGAGCGAAATGAAGTATGAATTAAAAGTTGATTCCTGAACTAAGTGTGACCGCTGCTACTGCCTCTGGCACCCCTGCCGTCCACCATCAGCCTAGGACTGGCACAGTCCCTATCCATGACACTATGGATGGCGTCCATCATGGTGATGACACCCTAGGTGATGCTGCAATCACCAACTTTGCTTCAAATAGAGTTTCAGACGCTCAGGCCCAACCAAAATCTTCATTAGTTGCTTCTATAGCCTCTCGCTAATTTTACAAAGCATGTTCCTTAGGAAAATTAGAACTGAGATCGTCCTATGCAAAAGATATGAAAATACTCATTCTGTTCTTACATAGAATCTAAGGAGATTATGTGGACTGATTCAACCAACTTGCGGACGTTTAAATATCTCATGATGATTGGTTGACACGTAAACACGCTAGTCACGTGTTGTGCCATTGTCCACTTGTAATGCTGCTTATCTTGACAATATTAGAGAGTTTACATCGAAGACTTTCGATGGTTGTTGCAATGGGACTGATGTTGGATATCATATTCCCATGAACACACCCAAATGGCCTCTCGAAAATGACTACGATGGTAGTTTGGACATTGGTAATGCGCAACAATCTCTTATATCCGCTTAGGGTGATGCAATATCGCATGCAGCTATGCTAATTCGTCTACGACCCACTACCACTCAATCTAACTCTGCGTTACAACTAGTGACTGGGTACAAGTATTTTACTACACATATTTGAGTGTGCCATTTATGTACCAATTGAGCCGTTATAACACCCTGTAATGGGTCCTTACAGAAGAATGGGCAACTACGTTGGATTTGAGACTCCAACAATCGTCCTCCACTTAATGCCTTAGCTAGGCGATCTCCTAACCGCTAGATTTACGGATGTCACTTTGATGAGACAGTCTTCCCGTCGTTAGAGGGAGATAAGAACACATATGTTCAGCAGGAACGACAGGAATTGTCGTGGCATGTCCCCACTATGTCTCATCTCGATCCCCGTTAAAGTGACGAGATCACACAAATATGCTGCAAACATGCCTGCAAGGAAGGACATCCCTACGAGAGGACATAGCGCCACCTTACATACAGGTAGGCATGACGCCAATGCCAAAGAGAGTGGCACTCTGGCGTTATAGGCCATGTCCCCAGCTAGGATGCGTGGGAGGCCCGTGGGTTCGAATGATACTTTGGCACATTCCAATCCTTTGGTCATCAAGACTCAAAATCTGTCTCATGAGAATCTTCCGGGTTATGGTTATCGTTGGGGGATGCCTCAATGTCAGAACCTATTCGTAAGAATATAGAGCTCTTTGAAAATTACACTAGTGTACATGAGACGTGAGATAGAAAATCCATTAAAATTGATGATGTAGTTGCGCATTTCGTTGAGCATGAGTTTGTTGAGTCCGATGATATTGAACCACACTCTGTTGATGAATGAATGCCAACGTGGAGAAATTTGGCCTAAATGGAAATATGCGATCCAGGTTAAGTTGGATTCTCTAACGAAGAGGAAGGTTTTTGAGCCAGTGATGCCAACATCTCCTAACATAAAACCTATTGACTAATGGGTCTTCGTTAGAAAGCGTGATGAGAAAAAGATATGGTAATCTCGTTGTACATACCTCCACTAATATGGAGGATTTGCTACATCAACAAGCATAAGTAACACCCTCTTAGTGGGCCCACAAGCCATGGTGGGACCCGACCACGATATACATCTTGTACCTCGACACTCAGGCTACCCTGTGGTAGTCGGAGGCCGCCAAGAGTTTACCGGGAAGCCACATTCCCGGTCTTACCAAGATGCCTCCATGATAAGCTTTCTACACTAGAATAGAGGTTTCTTGTCCTACATTGAAAAACATGTAAAGGAAGGAGCCTCCCTCCCATATAAAAGGAGACTCCTTCCCACTTACTCAACATCCCATTACAACTCATGTAATCTCATTGGGATGCAAGGCCCAACACACATAGTTAAACATTCAAGTGGATGTAGTCTCCCGCTAAGGCGGGAGACGACCACTATACTTCTTGTATCTTCTCTCTCTCACTCTCCCTTTCTCTAAACATTAAATAGACCCCTCGGTCACTAACATTAACACTCGCCTTATGGCACAAAGCTTCTCACAAAATCCCTGGAATCGACTACGATGATACATATTCTCTCGTAATGGATGTCATTGCACTTCACTACCTTGTCAGTTTGGTAGTTTCCGAATAACTGAACATGCATCTTATGAATGTGGTCACTACGTATCTTTATGGGGATCTAGATACAAAATATACATGAAGGTTCATGGTGAACTTCATTTACCCAAGTCAAGTGGCTCTAGACTACGGAGCGCATTTTATAAAGAGGTTGAAACGCTCACTAAAGTTACTACTTGATTGTGAAGGGATATGCCCATGCGTTTCCATAACAAGTTTCAGATTCTATCGCGGTTCATGTTGGACATGATCTTCATTGGAAGCCCTTAAAGAGTTAAAGGAAACCGCTGAACACTTGAAATCTAAGTTTCAGATGAAAGATTTTGGGAGAACACGATTATGTCTCGGTTTGGAACTTGATCATCGTGTTGATAGATGCTTAGACATTTTGACAGGGTCAAGCCTTCAAGCACCCCCATGATCATCAGTAGTCTTGATCCTTAACAGGATCCTCTTCGTCCGAAGGATGATGGCGAAGATGTGCTAAAGGCGGAAGTGCCCTACATAAGTACAATAGGCGCATTATTGTACTTAGCTCAATGCACAAGACCGAACATCTCATTTGCCATGAACTTGTTAGCTAGATATAGCTTTGCTCCAATGCGACGCCATTAGATTGGTGTAAAAGATATCTTTCGGTACTTGAGATGTGCGATTGATATGGGCTTGTTCTATCTCTACAGAGAGATGATGGATTCGGACCCATCACACACTAGGAACGCCGCCAACACTGGCCCGCGTCCTCTATCCCCATCCCAAAACATGTGTTTTGGAATGTTTTGCTGATATTGGGTATCTCTCTGACCGATATAAAAGTCATTCCCAAACTGGTTAAATGTTCACCTTGGATAAAGACTGTGATATCTTGGAGGTCTACAGAACAGACCGTAGTCACTATATCTTAGAACCATGCAGAGATTATTGCTCTTCACGAAGTAGTTTGTGAATGTTTATGGATTGGATCCGTAATTACGCATATTCCAACAATTGTGGTTTGAAGTCTACCACATATGAGCCTACGAGCATTTAGGATAATGCTGCTTATTTTGAATAAGTGAAGTAAGGCTACATCAAAAGCGACAACACCAAGCATAATCAGCAACAACAGACTCTCCTCAAGATCAAAGTGAACTAGGTTCAATCTGAGGATAGTGTGACAGACTTGCTCATGACTAAGTCATTGCCTAAATTCCACTTCAAGAAACATGTTGGTAGCATCGTTTGCCGAAATTATCCGAACTCCCATGACTGTTGTCATCAGGGGGAGATGCAGACATCATGGGGAGATGTCTAAATGTATGATCTCGAAACGTGAAGAGTGTGTTGTGCTCTTTTTCCCCTTCGACCGAGGTTATTTTTGTCCCATAGGATTTTGTTACTTGGCAAGGTTTTTAATGAGGTAACGAGAGCAGCACCACATTTGGGCGACACAAGGGGGAGTGTTCAAGTAAATCCAGAATATGTGTCTTGTCCAAACTCTAGGTTACTTGACCTAGTTGTAATAGGGTTTAGAATTAGAGATATTCTCGGAGATATTCATAGATATCCAATTAATTGTACGATTATCTTTCCTTGTACAACTCTGATTCTATGTCTTGTAATCCTCTATATAAAGAGGCCCCTATTATTAATGAAAGCACGACTCAATTCTATCCCAATTTTAGTTTTCCTTAAACATAGATAAAATAATTTTAAAAAGAAATAAAATATTGATATTATCTGACACATCTATTAGAGAAGAAGTTGAACAAAAATAACATTACCAAGTTATCCTTCAAATTCAATTTTGACACACTTTATTTGAATAGTCAATTGTAGATGCTCTAGAGCTTCGTTGAGGGTCTGAATTTGTTTTGTCTTCAAGTTTTTGACTCAGGATTTCATGGGTTGAAAACACAGGGAAAGAGAGCAGTTAACTTATGGGGAGTTACAGTGAAAGAGTGTGAGGATCAATTTTATGATACCAGGGAGGACCTATCTTCTGTGTCAGATTGGGGTGCAGATTGCTGTGAGCAGATTTGGAGGTCTCAATAGAAACACTCAAGTTGGAAAATTTCAAAAATAGTAAAAAGCTATGTTATTTGTAATGATGCTTCTTTGTATGAGAGTTATTTTTCAGGTATGTCACCGCTATGTGAAAGCAAATAGAGTAGCCATTCGTGCACTCTTTATGTTATTTGTAATGATGCTTCTTTGTATGTTAACTATATTTAATTCTTCATATTTTCACATTTTATGCTTAATAAAGTATATGTCGAACAATACCTACGTGAACATTTGCATCGATTTCTATTTCAGAAGTGATGTCTCGAACCCTTCTAGACATCAGTTTCTATAAAATATTGTTTGTTCTTGGCCATTTTTACGTGTAGTTGACACATTATTTTCTTAGGAAAGATGTTTGTATCTCTAGGAGTCATCGGTTTTTTTTTTTTTTTTTTTTTTTTTTAGGACTGATGTTTCCTTTAGCACAGCACATCGTTTTCATTTAAGCAAAACGATGTTCAATGGTTTTATGTACATCGCTTGCTTTTGTAAAACCAATGTGTTGTTTCATTGTAGACATCGCTTTTGTTTTGTAAAATCGATGTGCACTGATTTTGAGTACATTGGTTCTATGGACACAATTCGATTTAAAGATAATCATAAGACATCGATTTTCATTTTGATACTGATTTTTAATCTCTCAACTGACTTCGTTTTCCTTAGCACGCAGTCCAAGGGATCTATAAGATTGATCTTTTACATATATGATCCTGAATATCGATCTGTTGTACGTACTTGAGGCAATCTCATCAAACACATATTTCAAGCAAACCAACAGAATTGAAGAGGGCAGCGCATCGCATTGAATTTAAAAACTAGAACATGAAATTCATCACTAATACGGATCCAAATTCAAGAAGCACAAATGAATTCAGAAATCCCAAATACAAACTCTAAATTGTACCATCCATGTTGTAGATCATCATTGGCAATATGGAAATCAAAGTACACATATGTACCCTATTCATATTCATCAGTAGCAACTTTTGGCTCTTCGTGTCGTTGAAACCAAGTGTTGTATTTCCTGTGGTATCTCCAAGATTGCTTCTTCAACTCTTTGGCAGACAAATATTGTTGGTAATTAAGTTTTCTGCAGGCAATAATAGACTTGATCACAGTTCATATTGATTGCACTGTAGGACCATAAGATACATTGCATGACAATGAAGTGATATAATTTACCTGCTGATAGTAAAAAAAATTATTGTTCGCAATTGAATGACAAAATAGAATTAAGTAAACAATCCAATCCGACAGAACGTACAATCAAATAGCTTGCATCTTATTTTGTAAATTCCAATCCCACAATAAATTACTGATCAAATGTAATGAAGAAGAAATATTGTTTCAAACAGAATTTTAATGGAGACAGCAAAAGCCATCAGATATGGCCTGCAGAAGATTACATTCCCAAACAAAAGACAAACAAACATATTAACCTGGACATACCTGGGGTATGGATTCAAACAGTGGTCATAAATAGGAGGGCACACCCCATAAATCCCATAACAATTCCAGATAAGCCAATTTTTGCTCCACTTTCACTATTCACAGCTGACCTAGAAAAGGAACTTGCATGACGTGGAAAATATAAAAATGTTCAATATACATGAAGCATATTATGTGCAAATCAGGGCTGCAGTTCTTAAAAACTTATATAGATCTTACCTGTTGTAGGGTATGTAGAAAAAAATGAACCAAAAATATTTGCCACTATACTCTTAGATGATTGCAAATACTTGCATATAAATCGGCTTTTAGAACTCAATTAAGCCTTTAATATTGGCCTGATGATATTCGGAGCTTCAAATCAGGGAAGCACTAGTATCATGCCACTTGCCTATGGCTATGTCTTCTGCAAACTCTTGATCAACCACCCCACTAGACCACTGCAATGAAAAAGTCATGCAATCAGAGTTTTTCAAACAGATGAGAAACAGAAATTGCTATCATCCTCTGTTTCAATATGCTAGAAGTCCGAAGCATTCATACGAATCATATCTTATTTTGGCACTAAGTATGTTGGAGGGAAATTGGAACAGAATATACATTTGTATATAGAAGGGGACTCACCGCTCATTGCTTGCTCTGACAATCATAAGAGTCTCGCCACTGTCAAGGTATACAACTGTATTTTTGCTCGTAACTTTCCAACTACACAAGCAAAGGAACAATATACCAAAAGCTTAAGAGCTAATCATGTTTTATTTAAACTACTTGACCAGAGATCATGCCTTTGAAATAGGTAAAATCCATCAGTGGATAAATGTAGGTGGGGTTCATTTGATATTAACAACACCAACTTGCTTGCATGAATCTACAATAGTACCACATGTGCAAACTGCAAGAACAGTACTCACAGCATCAATTCCATCCTTGGAAACAAAGAAAACCAACTTTTACTTCCTCAAGGTCAGCACATGCCTGCCTCATCACCTTAAAGTGGAACTTAGCCAACGCCAGACTAGAACTCTTAGCTGATACCAAAAAATGATGTATATGACCTAATCAAATCATTGGCCAAATTTATTTATGAATTTAGAAGTTGTGATCTATAGATGACAACTTAATCTGGCTCTGGCATGTAAAAGTGCCAGGAATATTCTACTTAATTTGATAGTTTCATATTCCATTTGCTTTTCAACAATGACCATGTGGGCAATGCAATATTGTGTCTCTTAAACGTGATATGTTTCAATAACATGTAAACGATGAGATAAAGGCACTTGAGCATAGAAGTACTAGGAAACGTATATCAGCACAAGTTATTACCAAGGGAAATAGCACATACCTTTACTTCTAGCTTATTTGCCATCGTCTCAAATTCAGTCAGATCAACATGTACCTGTTTTGCCCGAATCTGCAACAATTCCAAGTGAAAGTTTATAGTTCCCACTGCAAGCAGAAGCAACAATCAAAACGTATAACATTAATCACCCAGAAACTTTATTACCGGATAACAATAATCAAAATGTAAGTAACAAAGTGAAACCAAATATTAATACTGAATCATATCAACCAATTTGTGTGCACTATGGACTACCTTGATTTGCAGTGCCTAGCTGACTGCCACCAATATTCTCCTACACAGTGGGATCAACTGATAATCAACAATGAAGATGAATATACCATTATTCCTGAAGAAATTGATTTTCATTGACTTGTGCAATTGCACTCTTTACAATATATAGCAATATACATGATTACATTTACAGAAAGCATTCAATTGTAATTACAACAATATTAAGCTGCTCAATCCTAGCCTTGTAACTGATGCTAAACTCTAGCCATAACAGATCCTTG
Organism: Rosa lucieae; assembly: GCA_024704745.1. Taxonomy (NCBI): domain Eukaryota; kingdom Viridiplantae; phylum Streptophyta; class Magnoliopsida; order Rosales; family Rosaceae; genus Rosa; species Rosa lucieae. Next base: position 59,528 of record JANPXK010000230.1, on the reverse strand, counting down.
ACAACAACAATATCAAGCTGGAGATAAGTCAATTAATGGAGGAGTTTTGGTTGTTGTAACTGAAGCTTGATTTGAGGAAGAGATATGCAAAGAATCTGTGGTTCTAACATCCCCCCTCAAACTTGAGGGTCCTGGACTCACAAGTTTGCGTGACAACAAGGAATGGCGATGCTTATGCAATGGCTTTGTGAGGAGATCAGCCGGTTGATCTACGGAAGGAATGAAACAGACCCTATGGCTCCCAACGGCAACCTTTTCCCGGACATAGTGGTAATCAAGTTCTACGTGTTTCGTGCGAGCATGAAAAATGGGATTGGAAGCCATGTATGTGGTGCTCAAATTATCACAATGTAATAACACAGGAAACTGAATATGGGCACCAAGTTCATAGAGAAGAAAGCCTAACCACATTGTGTCCGCACAAGCATGAGCAAGAGAGCGATATTCACTTTCTGCACTGGAGCGAGCTACGGTGGGCTGCTTCTTAGAGCACCAGGAGATGAGATTGGAGCCAAGGAACACGAGATAACCAGAAGTGGAACGCCTAGTGGTCGGACAACCAGCCCAATCAGCATCAGAATAGGCGGAGAGAGTAACAGGCTGACGCTGAGATGTAAAGAGTAATCCATGTCCAAGAGTTCCCTTAACATATCGGAGAATGCGTTTGGCAGCAATCAGATGGGGCATTCGCGGCTGACTCATGAATTGAGATACCATGTTGACTGCAAATGCAATGTCAGGACGAGTGATAGTAAGATATTGTAATGAACCAACCAATTCCCGAAAAGTTGTGGGATGGTCGAGAAGTGATCCTGCAGTAGAACTAAGATTTGACTTGGCAGACATTGGTGTACTGTCAGGCTTGCTCAACAAAAGATTGTGCTTAGAGAGAATATCATGAGCATATTTAAGCTGATTTAAGTGTAGCCCATGCTGATGACGAGTAACCTGTAAGCCAAGAAAATAATGAAGAGGACCTAGGTCCTTGATGTCAAAACCTCGCCCAAGACACTGTATAAAGCTCTGAAGAAGATGGTCATTACTCCCAGTCACCACAATGTCATCCACATATAAGAGAAAATAGATAGTATGTGGACCATGACGATAAATAAACAGGGAAGGGTCTGCAATACTCTGAGTGAAACCAATAGATAAGAGAAATGTGCTCATACGATGGAACCAAGCACGTGGTGCCTGTTTCAACCCATAAAGTGCTTTGTTAAGTTTGCAGACATGGTGGGGTTGGGAAGGATCAACAAAGCCAGGAGGTTGAACCATGAACACAGCTTCCTTAAGAATGCCATGAAGGAAGGCATTCTTGACATCTAATTGCCTGAGAGGCCAACTTCGGGACACAGCAATAGTAATCACAGTACGAATAGTGGCAGGCTTAATAACAGGACTAAATGTTTCATCATAATCAATACCTTGCTGTTGATGGAAGCCTTTGGCAACAAGACGGGCCTTGTACCTTTCAATAGAGCCATCTAGTTTCTTCTTGATACGGAAGACCCATTTGCAACCTACTGCATTCTGTGAAGGAGAAGAAGGAACAAGGGTCCATGTGTTGTTTTTGAGTAGGGCATTGATTTCTTCTGTCATGGCCTGACGCCATTCCAATTTTGGGAAGCTTGGGAGTAACAGGTGGGTTCAGCAAGTTCTACCAAGGTGAGTAGAGCACGAGGTACCGATAGCGAACCGTCCCATCGGTCCGTTGTCGGGGCTGCACAATCCCATCACGGAGACGGGTTACCATGCCGGGACGGGGAGGAGGTGCTGATACCTGTGGTAGAGGAGCAGAGTCAGGTGCAGCTGTTGGTGACGGAGCTGAAACCTGTGGCAGAGGATCCGGCGCGACTTGGGTCGCAGAGGATGGATCGGGAAGCGGAGGCCCGGATGAAGGACCAGCGACGGAGGATGCGGCCGGGTTTGGGACTGGAACGGACTGAAGCCGACGGCGACGAGTGTATTGAATGACTGGACCAGCAGAGGAAGATTGGGGGAGCACGGGCTCAGAAGGAGGGGCGGGGGTCTGAAGTCGCGGAGCTAGGGAAATTGGTTGTGACGCATGTGACGTTGGTACTGTTGAGAGGTCAACATCTTCTGAAGGAGAAGGCACATGGGATGGGCTCACGTCAGATGGGGATGACAATGGGCTCGGCAGGTGGGCCTGCGGAGGAACAGGGCTAGACAATAGCACAAATTCTAGCGGATCAGTGGTAGTAGTTAGCTGTAAATCTTGGAATGGAAAAGAATTTTCGTTAAATAAAACATGACGGGACACATAGACTCGACCAGTTTGGGGATGAAGACACCTATAGCCTTTATGATTAGGGCTGTACCCTAAGAAGACGCACTCGACACTTTGACTGGACAGTTTATTGGAAGTGTAGGAGCCTAAATGTGGAAAACAAGAGCAACCAAAGACACGGAGAGAGGAGTAGGATGGAGGGGTGCCATAAAGGCGAGAATGAGGAGTAGACCAATTTAGGACAGGAGTAGGAAGTAAATTAATAATATGAACAGAGGTTAAGGCTGCTTCTACCCATAAATTTTGAGGAGCCCCAGAGGTAAGAAGAAGAGTGCGGGTCATGGTGGCAATGTGGCGGTGTTTGCGTTCAGCGAGGCCATTTTGTTGCGGCGTATGGGGACAGGAGAATCTTTGTTGTATACCCAAAGACTTGCAAAATTGAGAAAAAGCATTATTGACATATTCCGTACCATTATCACTCTGAAGGAATTTAATAGCCCCATTAAAAATATTCCGAATCATGGCAACAAGAGTTTGAAAATGCGAGAGAACCTCATTTTTGCGGCGCATAGGATATATCCATGTATAACGTGAGAATTCATCGGTGAACACAACATAGTATTTAAAGCCACTAACCGACAACACAGGAGACATCCACACATCACTATGAATAATATGAAAAAGTTCGGAAGCAAATACATTATTTGATGGGAAAGGTAATCGGTGTGATTTGCTAAGTGCACAATCACGACAAAAAGTAAGAAAAGAAGAAGTGAAACCAATGGTTGACTTGAGAGAATTTAAGACAGGAGAGGATGGATGGCCTAGACGGTTGTGCCAGAGGGAGGAATGAACGGTTGCGAGAGCATGAGGAATTGTTGGGTCTGACGGCAAAAGAAGAGGATATAGCCCATCTTTACAAGGGCCCTGAAAAAGGAGACAACCAGTGCGTAAGCAACAAATTTGATAAAAATCAGGAGCAAATAAGAAAAAGACAAGATTATCCTTAGTGAAGCGAGCAACGGATAAGAGATTTTACGAATGGAAGGTATACGCAAGACATTGTCTAAGGAGAATTTAGAATGGCCTACAGAGAATGGAAGGTTACCAGAATGAGTGACTGGCATAGAATCACCATTACCCATATAAACGTTATGAGGACCACCATAAGATTGAGAATGTTGAAGTGGCATTGCCGTCATGTGATGAGTTGCACCAGTATCAGGATACCAAGTAGGATCACCCAAAAAATGGGCACCAGCAAAGGGAGGGGCAGTGGATGGGCCAGTGAAACGATGTGGACACTGAGAGAGATGATGCTGATTTGTGTGGCAGTTCGGACACCACTGTGGACTTGGGCCTAAAAGCCCACTCTGCCAATTAGGACGGGTGTTCCAAGAAGAAGAAGAAAAGACAGGCTGCGATGGCATTGTGGGGAAAGGGCGAGACGCACCTCCACGACGGCGTTGGTAGTTGCGTCCGCCGGGGAAGCTGCGACGGCCGTCACGGTGTGGAGGAGGACCACGGGACTGGAGATCCGTTCGTGGCTGGGCTTCGACGGCGGAACCATGATGAAATAAGGCTGAAGCAGGGGAATTTATGGGACGAACAGGTTGTTGAGCTTCGAAGGCCAAGATCCTTGCACGGAGACCAGAAAAATCAGGGAGAGTAGACTGGGCAAGCGCCGTACGCAGCATGAGGTATTCCTGACCAAGGCCATGGAGTGTGGCGACGACAAGATCGGCATCAGAAACCGGTTGATTGATGGAGGCCAGAGAGTCAGCAATGGACTTTGCTTGTTGGAGATATGCATCAACAGTTTGGGTGCCCTTGTTGAGATCAAAAAGCTGAAGCTTGAGACTTGTGGCACTGGCAGCAGACTTCTGAGCAAAATGGCTAGACAAACAGTCCCAGATGGATTTGGAAGTGTCGAATCCAACGGTAAGACGAGCTATGTTTTCAGTTAAGGAGGTATTGAGAATGCTCACAATTTGTTGATCAACGGTAACCCATTTGTCATGCTCAGGGTTAGAAATAGTCGTAGCCGGAGAAGCAGTGGTGGCAGGAGTGGGGATGATGGTGGGTGGCTCTGGAATGGTGCCATCCACATAGCCCCAAAGATTGGCACCACGGAGGTAAGGTTTGATCTGTCGGAGCCACACTAAGTAATTGGTTTCAGTAAGTTTGAGGAACTGGGAAGTGTTTTGGGTGGGGGTAGAGGGGTGGGAAGAGGAAGAAGGAGCCATTGATGACAGGAAAGAAGACAGAGAAGGAAGAAAATACAGGTGAGGATCCGAAACCTAATCTGATACCATGAAGAAATTGATTTTCATTGACTTGTGCAATTGCACTCTTTACAATATATAGCAATATACATGATTACATTTACAGAAAGCATTCAATTGTAATTACAACAATATTAAGCTGCTCAATCCTAGCCTTGTAACTGATGCTAAACTCTAGCCATAACAGATCCTTGACAACAACAATATCAAGCTGGAGATAAGTCAATTAATGGAGGAGTTTTGGTTGTTGTAACTGAAGCTTGATTTGAGGAAGAGATATGCAAAGAATCTGTGGTTCTAACAATTCCTGATCATCATGTGGCCAATCTCTACAGCACCATGAATGTTGATTCTATCTGTCCACAATAACACAATGTAACTAGTTAAATTCTTAGACTGATTCAGATTAAACATATTCTTGTATTTCAATATGTGAACATAATATACTAGTTTTTTTACGAATCCTACAGATTGGCTTCTAAGAAGCAGCCTCATCATAGATTCCCAGATAGTGCAGCAATGTCTGTCGTATCACCTGAACCAAAGAGTGCATATTATTCACTATTTGCAAAGTTTTTCAAGTACAGCAATTACATAGTATAATCATTAAATATATGTTTGTCCTTCCAGTACATAAATGAAAACAAATGACACATAAAAAAGGGGAGGAAAAACTTATGTCTAGAAATGTCAACCCTAGTATGCTTACTACTGCAGTTTTCAGAACAAAGAGAAAACCCACCCTAAGTTGGAATATCTTGAAGGATACTCATAAAAACTCTTGATTCCAACAATTTGAAACTTGAAGTTGAGCAGCATCGTTTCAAGTTGTTGCTTTGAACACATCTCAGTGAAATTTACTTCCGCTAATGCACCTCAAAATAGACCAGAGTAGATTGTATGCACATGATATTACATGGTAATGCATGGGAGTAACAGGGTGTTAGATTCTAATGCAGTAACAGTCCAGATAGACTGCCCCATTCTGATCTGAATGCTGACTACAACAATGCATTACACAGGGTGAAACAACAATCAGGATTTACTGCACTTGAGTTTCCTCGTGTAGCTGCAAGATATATCTACTAACTTATGTTGACCATCAGCCAGTTCTTCGCTTACGGTTTGAGTAATCACAATGCACTGTCATAAATCACCAAAAGTGAATACAGGAATAAATCTTTCCTCTAATCAATATGCAGAATGATACAACTCCAATCTCTTTTCCTCTCCACTCAAATCTAGAGTTTCTACAAGTCACCGGTCAAAACCTTTTTATTGTGTAAGCCCCTTTAGGATCTTTGTGTTTTACTACTTAAGCAAAATCAGAATAATAGATGAACTGAAAACAGAAACAACATAGCAGATTTTATAGTGGTTCAGCCAAACTTTAGCCTACGTCCACTTCGTGATCTCTCTTGAGAGATTCACTAGCACTATGAAGAATTTAGGTGTTTACAAGTACTTATTGCATATCCCTCAAACCTCTCAGACTAGTTCTTATCTCTCTATCACCTTGACTCTCAGTTTTCTGCACTTTCTGTCTCCTTGTTCCAGAAAACTGACTGCAGCTCCTATTTATAGGGCATAGAGGCTGCTGATACAACATGGGATTAGGATTCCTAACCCTAATAGACTAAACCTTTGATACAAATCCTAATAGAACTTGAAAGACTAACTTTCCTAGAACTTATAGAAAAGCTGCGCGCAAACCTCTTTCCTTTCTAGACTTGGATTTGAATTCTGCATCCTAATTTTCAGATTGTATCAATGAACCAAAAACACAACACTTTTAACATAGCCAATACTAGGAATTCATTACTAAAGTTAATTCAGGCAAAGCAAAAACATATGGATATTCAGATATTCAACAAACAAATAAGCTTGCAAGTCAACAAGTTCTCAGCCATTTCGAATTGCTAAGAAAGCTATAACACAAAAGCAGAAATTTTTGCAGCAATAAAATGCAGAGGCAAACAGAACACAATTCAGAAAACTCACCAAAGAATTTGCAAACAAAGAGAAACAACACCTCATTTACCCCAATGTAACATTTGGTTTGCCAGAAATATCATAACAAAAACCCAAAAATCTATTTGAACTCTAAACCAGCTAACATCAACTACTTGCTCAAAATTCCAATACAAAACCCACATCGATTCAGTACCATTACAATATCCACTGAGCAGTACCTGAAGTGGTCGAGTTGAGAGATAAATCCTTCAGGGAGCGACGACGTTTCGATAGAGGAATCCGTTGGGCTTTTCTTCAAACTCGAGTTGCGGCCTTGTATTACCAGTCGGTCAATTTGGTACCAAATTCATAAAAGTTTGCTACTTTGTATCTGAAGAACTTGATACAATCATACTTACAAAGATGACTTTGTCTCCTTAAAGAGTCCAGATCTACACCTTCGAGAGTTGCCCTGGATTACCCAGTGACCTCCCGGTCGTTCTTTGAAGCCACAAACGTCGAATTGCTGCCAATTTCTTGCAGTCGCCGAGCTTCGATTCGAGAGACTAAAATGGAACGGCGCCGTTTAGAAAAGCCTGGATGATGTCCTCGTCCTCCTCCGAGCACAATGCTTGGTCGAAGTAGACATTCTGGGTTTGGCAGGGGGAGGGCAGCAGCGAGAGTTGATAAAGGACATGAAGGACTAGATGAAGGAGGCGATCGATGAGGGTAACAATGGCCACGAGTTCGACTGAGCTTAGGGTTGAGTTTTGGGAGGACCTTGAGGGTAACAATGGAGGTTCAGAGTCGAGACTAAGCTTAGCTGCTTAGGGTTTGTGTTTTAGTTTTGGGGTCGGGCCGGGTAATTTTTTTTTTTTTTTTTCTGAGTGTGAAAATTTTAAGTTTTAGTACCCGCGTCCTTGAATTCACTAAAACAGTTAGCGCATCTACCAAAATGAAGTTCCCGCAAATTTTAAAACAAAACTTTTAACACCGGTAATTTTAAGAACTGATGTCAATGGTATACATTTAAATCGGTATTTTTCTAAAATGATGTTAACTGACTTTTTTACATCATGTGCAAGTCTGACCTATTTAAATGATGTGATGTCTATGAACAGAATTCTAGTAGTGCTACTTCATGTTGCAAGCGAGCCGCTTGATAATGCCATTGATCCACTTCATGATTGGATTATGCCTGCACACCTCGATGATGAAGCTGGAAGACCTCTTCCACAAGTTGTAGAAACTGCAACTAATGCTGGAATCAGCGTAGAGAGAGTCTTATATGAAGAAGTTGTTAAAAACCCAGAAGATAATTCAGATAGTCATGATGCGTGGGGTGGTACAACAACTCCAGATAGTTCTGATGATGGTGGAGAGGGTGGAAGCGGAACAGGTGGTGGAGGTGAAAGATATGAATATGGACAATCTTCTGTGGATGGAGGATTCCAATTTACCTGTAAAGGTAATTTTGATCATGCCACCCAAGATGAAGACCATAGAGTGAGAACAGCTGGTCATGGTGCTTAAGAGAAGACCTGATATGGGAGGAGGACTAGAAGTGCAACTGATGATCAAAGTACCACATCTGATGTTTCTTCATTTGCCTTAAGTTTTGACTCTATTAGTTTAGGCACAGAGCGCAGTGAAATCTCAAATGAATCTCATGAAGGCAACAATCAATTTGGTTATGATGCTTATGGATATAATCAATATGGAGAAGTATATGATCAGTCATCCAGTTGGGTTCATCTTTATTATCCCCTTATAGAGGAAACAGTCGGCAGCTCTAAATAGATCTATAACTATCATGTTCATCACTACAATTCGCACTATATGGGTCATATATCTTGGTCTGATTATTGCATTTTCGTAGACCAGCGAGCAGCTTTTCAACCTCCTAGAGTCTCTTTTTGGATGTAAATGAAGTTGACATTATATGTATTTATATGTAGTTCTAAATTTCTAATAAATTGACTTTTTTTCAAAAACGATATTTTCGTACCCTGTATCCCCTATATATCCCCGATATTTCTGATATATCCCTTTTTCAAAGTACCGATAGATATGAAGATACCGATATTTAAAACCTTGGCCAAGACCTCTGCATGTATGCCTGACTTAATTTATGTTCATGTTTCTTTCAGGCATGCCGCCTAAATAGTAAATATTTAATTAGAGCCTTAATTAAGCGTGTGTTGATTGATCCTCTTCTAGGTTATTAAACACCAAATTAATGACCTGGTCATGATAATCTAGAATCATTAATGTTAGATTGTTTGTCGATTGTTTTTTTTTCTAATAACCATCTTGGTAATCATAGAACTTTATACAAGTCAATCGGTTGAACAGGACATTACCGTACCATATATTCAGCTTACAGCCTATGATTAATTTCCAATGATTAAGTCAGAATAGATAACTATTCCCTTGAGGAGATAGTTAAATATTAATAATGAAAGTGAAGTGGGAAAATGCGGCAAGGGACTTGGCTTAATTAATTACAATGGAAATAAACTTGGTGCATTATTTGTTGCCTCGGCATACATTGCGTAGGGCATACCACAAAAGTGATCAATTTAACGATTGTAATTTCAAAATAAATAATGTTAGACGAACCACATTTTTAGATATCACATGCATTACATTTTACGTAAGACTTGATGTGAAACAGTCGCATCATTTAATGAAATTGTCTTATTGATTAGATTTTGTATTACATCAACCGGCACATAAATGTAATACATATTCATCTAGCATTACTATTCCAAAATTTCAATATTTTAAAACACCGTAAAATTTTTAAAAGCGTTTTCAGAAACTGCATGGAGAATAGTACTGCATGTAATTAATACATCTTGTTAGTTTGAGCCTCTCTACTTACTGCGACTCAAGTCTCATGGATAATGTCGTCAACCGTGGCTGCTTCCACGCTTAGCATGTGATTACTGATATTTTGGTCACCATCATATCTATTATTTTATATATATCTCTGCAATGGAGAACAGTCAAGTTCAGTTGTCGCTTAGCCTCAAACTATTTGGTCGTCGCCGTACTGCCAATTAAAAAGTATTTTTAGAGCATCTCCAACAAGTTGGTGAAGGCTACTGTCAAATTCAAATTTAAAATATGATGTGGACAAACTTCTACTCTAAAATATGATGTCAAATTTATATATTATTTTATTATTTTACTTTTTCAGATATTATATAAAATAGGGAAAAAATCAGGAATGGTCACTGAGTTATGACATATTCGACACTTAACTCACTGTGTTTTCAACAATATCACTTAACTCACTCAATTTTGAAACCGTCTGTCACATAACTCACTACCGTCTATTTAATCATTAAATAATTGATCAAGTGCAATATATTGAGGGATAATTTCGTCCAATGAAGCTATTCCCGCCATTTTGCTGAATCCCTCCAAATTTCATGTAAAAGGAATAATCTTCCCTCCAAATTTTATTCCTCCTTCCCTCCAACCTTTCTTTCTTTTCCCCTCAAACTATAGTTTCTCACATGTTTCTCCTAAAATCATAAAAATCAAAAGAAACCCGATCTATAGGCCCTGACCTGTTTATCCCTGAACCATAAAAGTAAAAACAAAATCAAATTGCAGCTGCACTATTAAAACGAACATGGATTGAACTTGGCAATTTCAGTCTAATTTTTGAAGCTGTATCAAAATGACATTCAGTACATGCTAACAGTCTGGGTTACAAAATCATAATTCTAGCTGCATTGTTGGTAAGACCAGCTTCAACTGACAAAAAAACTACAAGACAAGTCCAAAATAGAAGTTAAGTTCACGGCTTCCAAATTTTCTTGTTGGAACCCTCCTTTGGTCCTTGTTGGGCTCTTGCTTTAGTGCTTGTTCCTATCACAAGTTTAGGCTTAGGCTTATGTGCTATTGACTTGGTCTTGAATGGCATCCCAAATGTCCTGGACGTATGAGATGATCCGATAACAGTGGGCTGCAAAGAAGACTGAGGTAGAGGTGGTGATGACATCATCGGTTGAGATGAAGCACTTGCAACAATTGAGGGTGTTGGTACCTACACATACCATACCACCATTATTAAGTAGAAATTAGCAACATTAATTATCTGAGATAAAACTTTGGATATTGAACATCATACATAAGTTAATTGATTACTAACATTTGCAGTTTGCTGCATTGATCCATAATGCATATCACTTTCAACTTGCACATCACTTTGAACATTTTCAGCTTGCTCCACATGGACACTCTGATCATCAGTTTCTGATGGTTGAACCTAAATTGTTTGATGCCCCAATTGACATTAATAAGATGCCTTATTACAAATAAAATATAAATTGCAGCCTCTATCATCAACGTTAACATAAAAGTCTTACCCCAGCTTGGGAATCATTGCCTTGTTGCTGTCTCCTTGAACAAGTCCTCTTATTATGGCCATCTTTTTTACAAACTGAACAAGTAATGGACTGATGGTAACTTCTTGACAACTTGGTTGTTCCAGGAGGTGGTGCTTGCTCACCTAATTATGTAACATCCCAAATCTTCACTTACCCGTTTACTAGTCATTTGGACGGTAAACGACAACTACTTTCACTTTTTACCATAATTCGGTATTTTAGTGGCCCTAAAAGTTGACTTTTTGATCGGGCCAAAATTTGAGAAAACTTCCTTCATCAAAGTTGTAGAGGACGTTAAATCGAGCGCGTGCATATGTGGTACGCTAAAATCGGAGTTCGTATGCGAAAGTTATAAGCTAAAGATTAAAATTACTGTTCATGGTTACTGTTTACGGTAACTTTCTATAAATAGCTGAGTTACTGTGGTAGATTTCCATTTTCGGAAATCTACAGAATTTTCTCTCTCCTCTTCCCCGATTTTCCTTCCCCTTCTGCCGTTTTCTTCCACCGGCGAATTCTTCCGTTTCCGGCCACCCCATGACGGAATCCGGGCATCGGCAAGCTCGCCTCCTCCTCCTTGTCATGCCTGGGGTGGTGTTTTGCGGTGGCTCAGCCGGAGGAGCTCGGATTTGAGCCAAGAAGTCCACTGTAGCTAAACGGAGGTTTCGTCGATTTCCGGCGATTCCGGCTGTTTCCGGCCACCAAACCGGCGTCGAAGGCGGGGTTTTTGCCAAGGATCATTTCCCCCCTAGCCTTGAGCCGAGATTTGCAGCGTGGAAGGAGAATCAAGGAAAGCCCGATCCTAGGGTTTGGAATTTTTCTGGAAATTTTTCACAGGCCGAATTGGAGCTCTTAAAGGTAAAATTGGTTTGTGTTGTGGTTGAGAAAAATGTTGGGTCTGATGAGTAGGTGGCGCTGCTGAAATTTGGTGACCATTGGAGGTGGTGGCCACCGGCGCGTGAGCCCCACGCGCCGCACTGTAGGTGGCGCGTGAAGGCGCGTAAGGCGGTGTTTTAATTCCGGTTTTTAGCCCATTAAATCCTATAAATTGTGTAGAGCTTGTATGTGAATTTTGGTAATTTTTGGAGAAACTTGGAATTATTTATGAATTTTGGAGTTTAGGGTTTCGATTATCGAATTACGAGAATCCGACCGTCGGATATCTCTCGGTTCTGCCTTGGAACCTTTAAATTAACGAATTGGTATTAGTGGTATAATTTGGGCTAAATCCGAGAAGAATTGGGAGGTGAAATTATAAGGAATTGATTTTAGGAATTGTATTAAATTATTGAATAATTATTCACAAAATATAATTGTGTACAGGACGACGTACCGAGCTATTACTAGATGACGGAACACGAATGTGTGATTGTCGGAATAGTACTGTGAGTGGACTTTTGTTTTAAATAGCGATGCATGCATTTATTTTCTTAAAATAATGCTCTAGTGATTATTCATATTACTTTTTGAGGAAATGAATTAATTTTCGGAAATTGATTTCGAATTATTTCATGGATTTTCTTTCAATAATGAGTTTCAAGGGTTGGTTTTGATTTATAATATTATTTGATGAATTCCTTATTTCCGAGGTAAATTTCCAGAATTAAGCATATCCCTAATCACCGAGTTAAGCTCCTGGAAGATTTTTAAGATGAGTTTCAATGGAGTTGGATATTCTCAATTGTTTATTGACTTTCAGTTTTGGCATCAGGAATGCCTAATTAAGAATTTTGGATTTGGTTGGCTTCTTGGAGATTTTGAGAGATTTTTGGAAATGGGATTTACCTATACTAATTTTCGGTTTTGGTTACGGATTTGATAATATTTGGGCGTGTGGGACACGCCGTCGATTTATGCATATTTCTCACTTATCCATTTTGAGATTGAGAGTAATCTTGGCGTGCGGGGTCACGTCGTTGAATACATGGTTTCTATCTCGTGAGAAATGTGGGGAAGCTACATGGATTTACTGGTTTTCGATGATTTTTCCTCACCATACGCGGGTTATGTGATTTGGTCTCCTCCTCACTGACTTTGTGTTGGTGAGTGGCAGTTGAGGTAGCTTGTTCTCCTCCTCACCTGCTTTGTGCTGGTGAGTGGCAGTTGAGGTAGCTTGTTCTCCTCCTCACCTGCTTTGTGTTGGTGAGTGGCAGTTGAGGTAGCTTGTTCTCCTCCTCACCTACTTTGTGTTGGTGAGTGGCAGTAGAGGTGATTTATTCTCCTCCTCACGTGGGTGGCAGTCGAGGTTATTAGTTCTCATCCTCGCACAATCTATGTGTGAGTGGCAGTTGAGGGTAGGTAGAGCCTAGGAGGCTCCATTTCCCGTATGGTGATATCTCTTCCCCATATCCTATCATCTCTCGACTAGCGGGGCCTAGTCTGATTTCCTTGTAACCAGCGGGGCTGGTCTTATCCTGTTGAGTATTGGAGTTTCGATCTTTCCTCTCAGTTGTTTGTGACTAGCGGGGCTAGTCGGTTTTTCTTGAGCGGAGCTTCTCGTGATTTGTTTTCTGAATCGTTGCATGCATCGAGAGTTTTTAAGGAAATTAATGTGGGAAAATATAAAATCCATTTGGTTTAAAAATTGTTTATTTTTGTCCACTCACGCTAACGTATTTTATGTACTTTCCCCTGGGCCCTTCGGTTTCAAATGCCCAGTTTGCAGGCAAATTGGTTGAGGTCGGGCGTACACGGAGTTGAGGCATAGTCAACAGCATGGCTTCCGCATCTGCCGTTGAATTAGGTTTTCCTCTTATACCTTTCTGTTAGAATTGCTCTGATTACCTATGGGATTTATGCTATTCGAGTTGAGATGTGTGTTTTGTGAATTGGAGACTGATGTTGATTTGGGGAGCAGGGTGGCTCCAGGTGCATAAGGAGGAATTGATTGAGAAGTGTAAATGTTTTCTACAGGTTTGGGTAGCCCATTTTAGGGGAAGTTCTGCCAAATTTTTGGTAGAATTTCTTCTAAGGTGGGCCCCGCAGGGTCACTTCAGATTTCAAGGTGAAATCCGGGGCGGGTCCTGTCAAATTATATGTGTACAAATGAAAATAGAATTTAATTAAAATAAATGCCTAAAATTAAATATAAACTGACTAAAACACTTGTAAAATAAAGCACTAGAATTAGATGCATTACCTGGTTCCTTGTTTCTTGATAGCTTAGGCCTTCCAGGTCCTCTAGTGTACCTTGGAGGTAAAATGGGCCTCTCAACAACCTCCCATTCATCAACACCAGGGATTGGGTTTATTGCAGGTTCATATGCAAGCATGTAGTTCTTTAGCGAAAAAGACTCATCCGCAAAGTCATCTAGTCTATAACCCTTGGAGAATATTGCAGCGATTGCATGTGGACATGGAAGTCCACTGAGTTCCCACCTCCTGCAGGTACATGACCTTGCTTGGAGATCAACATCATGCAAACTATTAACTCCTGATTGGCAAGCCACCCCTTTTCCTTGAACTTGAAACCTCAAATGCGAAGACTCTAGTGGGGTGTACTCATGGCTTCTATCTGCATTTTTTTTCAGATTTTTTTCAATTCTAGGTCCAACTTTACTCTTCCATCTAGGACCTGCACACCTCCGATTTGCATGTCTTATCATTGAGTTTATTCTCATATCCTCCAACAATCCCAAAATTGGCATCTTCCTAGCTGGGAGAATCTTAGAGTTATATATAGCTCTCACAATGGTTGTTAAGTAGAATATCGCACTTGGGCTCAACCTTGAAGTGTGATCTGCTCCAATGCTCAGCGGGCTTGTCTTTCAAGAAATTCCAGGCTTTTGTGCTCTTAGAATGAATGGAATCAAGATTCTTAATCCAATGGTTCTTTGTGGTTGATCTTGCAGCCGCCCAAAACAAGTCCTTAAGCTCCTGACCAACATTTCCATCTCCTTTAAAGTTATTATATAAATGCCTCGCACAATGTCTGTGACTAGCATTAGGGAACAACTCCTTCACAGCCTCCAATATCCCTTTTTGCTTGTCACTCATAAACACATAGGAGTAGTCATTTACGAGGCATAAATCATCTTTGAGAAACTTGAAGAACCATGTCCATGCTTCCCTTGTTTCTTTCTCAACGACAGCCCATGCTATAGGGTACATGCCATTGTTCCCGTCTATGCCAACAGCTGTCAGTAATTGCCCTTTGTGTACGGTCTTCAAATGGCATCCATCAACACCAATTATTGGTCTGCAGCCTTCTATCCATCCCTTCTTCATAGCACCAAAGCATATGTATATTCTTTTGAACCTTCTAACATTTTCACCCTCTACATCTCCTTCAATCCACACTGAAGTGTTTGGGTTTGTCTTCTTTAGAACTGTTGCATAGGACTCTAACAGATTGTATTGATCCTCAACTGTACCTTCTGCAATCCTTGCTGCCCTTTTTTTAGCCCTGTAACACATCTGGTAACCGGGTGTCATACCATAATCTCTTTGCACAGCAGCTTGTATACCCTCCCTTGACCAATTCTTATCTACCATGAAAGAATCGATGTAACCTTTAGCAATAAATGGAGCATTGCAATGATAGTTCTTTCCGGTCAACTCACTGCATTTGTGCTCCATGTTTATTGTCTTTATGTAGAATGTAGGTGAAACTTTGCCATTAACAGAAGCCCAAATCCTAAATGGACAGCCTTCACTTGTTATGCACACCACCTCCACCATTTTCCTATCATTGGTTTTAAATGTGAGCAATTTTTTTGTCTTCACTGAGAATACCCTAACAGCATCCTTGAACACATCTGAATTTGGAAATGACATGCCAAGCTCAAATTGAGGATTCTTCATGTCTTCTTTTTGGAACTCTCTCCATTTGGACCACCTTTTCTTCTTTTTCCTTTGCCCACTTTGAATTCTTTCTTCTTCATCCTCAGTTGCTGTTGAATCAGTTCCACTATCAAACTTCTCAGAATCTTCACCTTCTCCATCCAAAATGTCACCCGCAAATCCCATTTCATTGAACTCATGACTAGCATCAGGGTCACCATCGACATTGGCCTTAAACAGAAACTCATCATCATTATCATCAAGGTCGTAGTCACTATCTACTAGATCTTCAAAATTCGGATCATCACTATCAGATGTTTCAGGTTCTTCTTGAATGCCTTCTACTTCAGCAAAACTTTTTTCCCCGATAAATCTGGTTTCATATGGTCTGGATTTCTTCTTCATCTTGCATGCTTTTTGCTTCATTCTAGGTCTCTTTCTATTTTCAGCCACTAGATTATCACCTGCAATTGTCTCACTAGCCTTGACATTTATAAACTGGTTTGTCAAGTGAGTAACTACATCCTTCTTTTTCTTTGGCCTACCTCCCTTGTTTCTCTTTCCACTTGCCTTACTTGAAACCTTTGCCCCATGTAAAGTTGTCACAGCAAGATCACCATCAATCACTTCTTCCAAGTCTTCTACCACATTACCAATATACTTTTGGTGATCAACTTCTTTAGGAGAACCCCCACCCTCATCCTCTAACTCAGCTTCCTTTTTTTTTCTTACACCTCCCCCAACAATGTAAATCTGCAATATCCGATTACTTGGCATAAACTTCAACATATCTAACACATCTTTGTCTTCACATATTGGTAACCGACCTTCTCCCTGAATACTTCCAGGTAACAAAAACCAATACATAATTGGGGGTTCTCTATAACCCAAGTCTTCAGCATAGATATTCAAATCTGGCGAGGAAATCTTATCAGGATCTAATCTATCAACATACACTACATCACCTCCCTTGTACTGCCTATTACTACTACCCAACCTATAGAACCTGCCTCCATGATGAATCTCCATTGAGAACCAATCCGGATCTGCAAAGAAATAAGATACACGGTCTTAAAGAAATAGAGACTAACCAGATTGCTATTTGTTAAGAAAACCACACCTGAAACTTGATTGACATCACTCAAACCTAAATGAAATCCCAGCAATAAACTAATCAAGCAATAAAATACCAAAAAGAAACTACAGATATAATTAAAAGCCAGTTGGTTGATTTGCATAAGCAAGCACTAAATTGAGTTCTACCAAATAAAATCAATGACTAATACTAGAATATGTGTTTGTGGTCATGATTTCCCACTCACTGTGACTTTGAAAATCGATGTTCATCAACAGTTTTTTTTTTTTTCGCCAAGAAAACCAACAAGAAGGACCAAAAAACACCAAACAAACAACAAAGCGAAACAACTTGAGAACAATACGATCTGCAACAGCTGACAAGAAGAATGAGACCTCCGCACCACTGCAGAGTAGCCGATCAACCAAATCCGACAAAATTGAAATGCAAAGGAAGGACCCATATCTAATTCGATGTTCCAACCATCAGATTTCCAGAGGTTAATGCAAACATCACCTTCACCACATCGAACCAATTCTGCCAAGAAACGGAGACGAGCTCCGAGCAAAACTACCCAAGACGGTAGACGGAAAGAAAACGAAAAAAAAACAAACCGAAAGAGAGATACAAAAACCCTCTAGAAGAAGGAAAATTGAAGATTAGTTGCTCTCCCAACTCTCAAACCAGAGATCCAGATCAGAAAACAATCTAGATCTGACAAGAGAGGGGGGAGGAGAAGGAAAACTAGTCGGTTGGGTTTTGTAGAGAGAAGGCAGAGTTGAATTAAGGGACAAAAACAAAACTACAAAACTGAATCTTAAAGAAATCAATAAAGTAATTCATAAGAAGACGAAATCTTCTCCTTCCTTCCCTTTTTCTTTCTTCCACCGACTCCTTTCTCACCTTTGTCCTCTTGTTTCTTTGACTCTTAAGCAATAAAGCAATCAGATATTCAGATAACTATGCTTTTCCAACAAAGATAGAGACAGAGAAAAGAATAAAGTAAAGACAATTGATTCTCTGTTTTTACTTTTTACTGGTGCAGCAACAGTAATCACAAAAGAACCTCACAGAGGTGTTGACGACCTAGCCTAGAGAGGAACCCCTAACCCCAATCCCAAATTCCATCCTCTTAAGACACTAACCCCGATCCCAATTTCAATTTCAATAATTTTAAAACCCTAACTCCAGATGATTCACTTACCATGCCTTGTTGGTGGCTCCCCATCCAGTCTAAAATATCTCCACATTTTTGGCGCATCTGACATAGTTGCTCGATCAAAGTTTTCAGATTGTCTCTCTTCCTCTCACTCCTACTCTCGTCTCTCTCTAGTTCTTCCCCTTTTTGTTTGTGATTTCAATCACAGAAAGTCGAGGTTTAATTCAAACTCAACTAAATGATATTTGCACCTTCAATTGGACGAAAATAACCCTTCCAGTTCAAATATTTAACGGCATAACAAACGTCATTACACGGTAGTGAGTTATGTGACAGACGGTTTCAAAATTGAGTGAGTTAAGTGATATTGTTGAAAACACAGTGAGTTAAGTGTTGAATATGTCATAACTCAGTGACCATTCCTGATTTTTTCCCAACTTTATATTGTGTGTTAGTTTTTCTTTTTTTTTGAATGGTATACATTTAAAGAAAACTTTTAACACCGGTAATTTTAAGAACCGATGTCAATGGTATACATTTAAATCGGTATTTTTCTAAAATGATGTTAACTGACTTTTTTACATCATGTGCAAGTCTGACCTATTTAAATGATGTGATGTCTATGAACAGAATTCTAGTAGTGCTACTTCATGTTGCAAGCGAGCCGCTTGATAATGCCATTGATCCACTTCATGATTGGATTATGCCTGCACACCTCGATGATGAAGCTGGAAGACCTCTTCCACAAGTTGTAGAAACTGCAACTAATGCTGGAATCAGCGTAGAGAGAGTCTTATATGAAGAAGTTGTTAAAAACCCAGAAGATAATTCAGATAGTCATGATGCGTGGGGTGGTACAACAACTCCAGATAGTTCTGATGATGGTGGAGAGGGTGGAAGCGGAACAGGTGGTGGAGGTGAAAGATATGAATATGGACAATCTTCTGTGGATGGAGGATTCCAATTTACCTGTAAAGGTAATTTTGATCATGCCACCCAAGATGAAGACCATAGAGTGAGAACAGCTGGTCATGGTGCTTAAGAGAAGACCTGATATGGGAGGAGGACTAGAAGTGCAACTGATGATCAAAGTACCACATCTGATGTTTCTTCATTTGCCTTAAGTTTTGACTCTATTAGTTTAGGCACAGAGCGCAGTGAAATCTCAAATGAATCTCATGAAGGCAACAATCAATTTGGTTATGATGCTTATGGATATAATCAATATGGAGAAGTATATGATCAGTCATCCAGTTGGGTTCATCTTTATTATCCCCTTATAGAGGAAACAGTCGGCAGCTCTAAATAGATCTATAACTATCATGTTCATCACTACAATTCGCACTATATGGGTCATATATCTTGGTCTGATTATTGCATTTTCGTAGACCAGCGAGCAGCTTTTCAACCTCCTAGAGTCTCTTTTTGGATGTAAATGAAGTTGACATTATATGTATTTATATGTAGTTCTAAATTTCTAATAAATTGACTTTTTTTCAAAAACGATATTTTCGTACCCTGTATCCCCTATATATCCCCGATATTTCTGATATATCCCTTTTTCAAAGTACCGATAGATATGAAGATACCGATATTTAAAACCTTGGCCAAGACCTCTGCATGTATGCCTGACTTAATTTATGTTCATGTTTCTTTCAGGCATGCCGCCTAAATAGTAAATATTTAATTAGAGCCTTAATTAAGCGTGTGTTGATTGATCCTCTTCTAGGTTATTAAACACCAAATTAATGACCTGGTCATGATAATCTAGAATCATTAATGTTAGATTGTTTGTCGATTGTTTTTTTTTCTAATAACCATCTTGGTAATCATAGAACTTTATACAAGTCAATCGGTTGAACAGGACATTACCGTACCATATATTCAGCTTACAGCCTATGATTAATTTCCAATGATTAAGTCAGAATAGATAACTATTCCCTTGAGGAGATAGTTAAATATTAATAATGAAAGTGAAGTGGGAAAATGCGGCAAGGGACTTGGCTTAATTAATTACAATGGAAATAAACTTGGTGCATTATTTGTTGCCTCGGCATACATTGCGTAGGGCATACCACAAAAGTGATCAATTTAACGATTGTAATTTCAAAATAAATAATGTTAGACGAACCACATTTTTAGATATCACATGCATTACATTTTACGTAAGACTTGATGTGAAACAGTCGCATCATTTAATGAAATTGTCTTATTGATTAGATTTTGTATTACATCAACCGGCACATAAATGTAATACATATTCATCTAGCATTACTATTCCAAAATTTCAATATTTTAAAACACCGTAAAATTTTTAAAAGCGTTTTCAGAAACTGCATGGAGAATAGTACTGCATGTAATTAATACATCTTGTTAGTTTGAGCCTCTCTACTTACTGCGACTCAAGTCTCATGGATAATGTCGTCAACCGTGGCTGCTTCCACGCTTAGCATGTGATTACTGATATTTTGGTCACCATCATATCTATTATTTTATATATATCTCTGCAATGGAGAACAGTCAAGTTCAGTTGTCGCTTAGCCTCAAACTATTTGGTCGTCGCCGTACTGCCAATTAAAAAGTATTTTTAGAGCATCTCCAACAAGTTGGTGAAGGCTACTGTCAAATTCAAATTTAAAATATGATGTGGACAAACTTCTACTCTAAAATATGATGTCAAATTTATATATTATTTTATTATTTTACTTTTTCAGATATTATATAAAATATAATAAAACCAACTTTCTCTTTCTTCTCTATCTCTTTTCTTCTGTATCTCTTGTCTTCAAGAAGCCATGGAAAGAGAGCAGCAATAGGAGTTGTGGTTTCTTCCGATCTCTCATCTTCTCTCTATCTCTCTCCCGTTTCGCTCTGTGGTTTCAGTTACACTCAAATCCATGGCGACCCAAGGTCAAGTCATCACCTACAAAGCGGCGGTGGCCTGGGAACGTACCCAACAAGCCTTTGGTTAGCGAAGACGTCCAGGTGGCTCCGCCGCAGGCCGGAGAGGTTCGCGTCAAGATTATCTACACCGCTCTCTCTTGAGATCTTGGTATTGATGATCTTGGTCTTGATTTCGTTGTGGGTGCTGCCCCTCAATCCAAAATTGCTGTTGCAAAATCATTCATCTGATTGGTAAATTAAACAGGTGATGATGGAGATGTTAAGAACCAGATGTGGAGAATGAGGTCGACGAAAGAAGATAGCAGAAATAACTTTTTTGATTAATCATGGATTTTGATGTTCTTGACTAATCAGGCGCTTCTGTGAGAACTGAGAAGGAAAAAGGGAAAAGGAAAAGGAAGAGGAAGACGAGAAGGAAGAGGAGAAGAGAGAGAAATAATAATAATATAAAAAAAAAAAAAAAGACAGATGAGGTTTGGGCCGTCAAATTTGACAGAGTCAAATACACGTGTAAATGACATATGGGTTGAAGAGTAAATGACATATGGGTTGAAGAGTAAACGTTGGGTTGCCCGGTGGAAAAAGAGAGTAGGTCTTAGGAAAGGAATTCTTTTTTTTTTTATGCCCTATGGCGTTCTGTGTTAAATTTTGAAACTTCCATATATAATTAATTGTTCAACCAGAAAATTAAGAGGAGCCTCTGCATTATATATAGACTTCACTTCGACCTCATTAATCGTCATTTCTGATTTGGTTTTTCATTTTATTTCTAACTTACTAGCTCATTGTTTGTTGCTTCAAAATGAAGTTTGGGAAGGAATTTGCAGCACAAATGGTGCCAGAATGGCAAGAAAAATACATGAACTACAACTACCTAAAATCACTTATAAAAGACATTCAACACTCGAAGCAAAGAAACAAGCCACCTCCTCCGGCCACCACCACACCGCCCCACCACCTAACGCGGAGGCAGACATTATACAGAGCCTTCAGTGGTCTCACCAGAAGTCGGCATCACCAAGAGCCCATTAGCCCAAGTAGTCCGGACATCGAAAACCAAGCCATCCTTGTAAACCCTGTGAGATCAGCAGGGTCGAATCACGAGAGTTACCAGACCACTTTCTTAATGGCTGCCGAGGAAGGCGGGGTTATGGAGTTGGAGTATTTCAGAAGGGTTGATGATGAGTTCAACAAAGTTGAGAAGTTTTATAGGGGAAAAGTTGAAGAGGTCATGAAAGAAGCTGCTGTGCTTAACAAGCAAATGGACGCTTTGATCGCTTTTCGGATTAAGGTGGAAAATCCTCAGAGGCTGTTTGATTGGTCTGGCGAGATGACTCGTCTTGCTTCGGATGTTGCAGCTTCCACAGCTCAGTTGGCTGCTTCAACCCCTAGAGGTGCCAAAGCAAGCAGTAAGTACTAATTACATTGTTATTTTGTTCAAGACAAAATGAACTAATTATAAGAAAATGATTAAATGTCTTATGCATAATATTATGCTTCATTTCAGGACATGCGGCTTTGGCTATGGATGTGATTGACGAGGGTGGACCAAGCAGCCAAGGGGAAAATTCCGGTGAGGATGATGATAAAGATGAGAAAGTGAACGAAGAACATGTTGATAGAAAGGTTAAGGTAGAGAAGCCAAAGAAGTTTAGATGGTCTACACCTGCCCCACTAGATGTTCTAAGTCGTGTGACAATGAATCAAACCACTGAGACTCCACGTTCGACTATTAAAGGTTTCCTCAATGTGCCTCAGCAGACCGAGCTCAAATTCAGCAGGGAAAATCTCAGTAAAGTTGAAGAACAGCTTAAGAGAGCTTTCGTCGTATTTTACCAGAAACTTAGGCTTCTAAAGAGCTTTGTGTAAGATAATTTAACATGTGATGGTTGGTTAGTTTTCCTTATTTTAAGGAAACTGGTAGCTAATTAATATTTTTGATGAATGGAACAGGTTCTTGAATACATTGGCATTTTCAAAGATCATGAAGAAATATGACAAGGTATTTCCCCTGCCAATATATATATAGACGATTGTTAATATGCATAGAATACAAGAAATGAACAAAAGAAAGTTCTTCAACTTTGTTCACTTTTTTTCTTTGGGGAGTGATTTGTTTTGTAATACTTGTACTCAACCTCATTAATTTTTCAGGTTACTTCAAGAAATACATTAAAACCGTACATGAAGATGGTAGATGACTCCTATCTTGGCAGCTCTGATGAGGTCAGAATTATTGTTGCTTAAATCTTTGCGTATAGTGCTGAAAGATAATGTATTGCAAACTTTGTTGTTTTGTCCAATTGCCTTTGTTTCTTCTCTTAATTTGGCACTGCAGTTTCTTTTCTAGTCTCATATGAAATTTGTAATAGTACAGGTTACCAAGCTTATAGAGAGGGTTGAAAGTACATTCATCAAGCATTTCTCTAACTCAAATCGCCGGAAAGGGATGGCTGTCTTAAGGCCAAAGCCAAAGATAGAAAGACATAGGATAACATTTTTCATGGGTAAGACCTCTAACTAAATCAATAAATATAGAGTTAAAGTTTCTTAGACTGATAAAATTTTTATGTTGTACGTTTCCTTTCCTCTGAATCTGTTTATTGCAAAACTTTTAGGTTGCTTTGCTGGCTGCACAGTTGCTCTCACATTAGCCCTGATTTTGATTGTACGCGCTCGCGACATTATGAATGAGTCAGGGAGGACCCAGTATATGGAGACCATATTTCCCCTATACAGGTAATGTAACTAAGGTTTTGTTTTGCTTTAATTTCATCTGTCCAACTTTTAAAGAAAGGCTAGGGGATAGTAATATTCGATTGCTTGACATGTTAAACTTCCAAATGCAGCTTGTTCGGATTCGTTATTCTACACATGCTTATGTATGCTGGGAACATATACTTCTGGAGACGTTACAGAGTCAATTACTCTTTCATCTTTGGTTTCAAGCAAGGAACTGAGTTGGGATACAGAGAGGTCCTCCTTGTTAGTTTTGGTCTGGCAGTGCTAGCACTAGCTGCTGTTCTCTCAAATCTGGACATGGAAATGGACCCCCAGACCCAAGACTATAAAGCACTAACAGAACTACTCCCTCTCTTCTTGGTTTTGGTAAGATCATTGAACTATTTTAGGTGCTTTTCCTTGCTACATAATATTTCTAGAACTCTAAACTAAACTAGCTAGATTTTTATCTGCAGTTTGTAGTTGGGATATTACTATGCCCATTCAACATCGTTTATCGCTCAAGTCGCTATTTCTTCCTTGTTTGTGTGTTCCATTGTATCTGTGCTCCTCTATATAAGGTAAAACTCAACTTCAGGCACCTTATTTAGTGATCAAAGTGAATTAACATCACTAACTAACTCAATAATTTGGTTGTTTTCCAGGTCACACTGCCAGATTTCTTCTTGGCTGATCAGTTCACTAGCCAGGTTAGTAAAATGTACCAATATGCACCCCTCCTAATCTGACATTGCAGTGATATCATTTTCCTTCTTTAATTTTCTCTCTTTGAATTAATAAATGAGTGCTGAGTTGGTTTTTAATTTTTTATGAATGTAGGTGCAAGCCATTAGAAGCTTGGAGTTCTACATTTGCTACTATGGTTGGGGAGACTATAAACACAGAGAAACTAGCTGCAGATCAAGTGATGTTTTCAACACCTTCAGTTTCATCGTTGCTTGTATTCCATATTGGTCCCGCCTTCTTCAGGTACAACCAACATCCCTGGTAGTATGTTGTTGGTTCATTCCGTAACACTGTCCTAAGCTTCATTATCAGCCTTTAGTCACTTGCTAATGTTTGCCATTTCACTAATTTTTCAGTGCATCCGCCGCCTGTTTGAAGAGAAGGATCATCACCAAGGTTACAATGGACTCAAGTACTTCTTCACAATAGTAGCTGTTAGCATGAGGATAGCTTGCAATCTTAATAAGGATGTAAACTGGAAAATTCTTGCCTGGATATTTTCAATTATTGCTGCACTGTATGGAACATATTGGGATCTTGTTGTAGACTGGGGGCTTTTGCAACGTAGTTCAAAGAATCGTTGGTTGAGAGACAAACTCGTAATCCCTTACAAAAGTGTATATTTTGGAGCCATGGTGAGTAGCATATACAAAAGCTCGTCCCTTGTGTTAAGGGACCAACATTTTCTAACTGGTTAATTTTGTTAATGGGAATTGCAGGTGCTGAATGTGTTGCTGAGATTTGCTTGGTTGCAGACCGTTTTGGGTTTTAATGTTTCTTTCATGCATGGACAAGCAATGATAGCAGTTGTGGCCAGTTTGGAGATAATTCGTCGAGGAATTTGGAGTTTTTTCAGGTTGGAGAATGAACATTTGAACAATGTTGGCAAGTATAGGGCATTCAAGTCAGTGCCACTTCCCTTCAACTATGATGAAGATCACAAACATCTGTAGGCTTAGACTCATGAAATCATTTTGGCCTTTCTGAAAAACACAGGAATTTCAACAGCACCAGTAAAATTTTGTAAAGCTGTCAAGCTGCAATTTTTGTATCCCCTTCTATATTTTTCATTCATTTATGCTGTGAATCTAGCTGCATTGAGATTTTCTTGTACTCTTCAATTCTTTTAGTAAACAATTGTAAATGAAATTCCTAAAATTTTTACGTAATGGAATCAGATTGAGCCGTGAATATTACTCTAGCAAAATCAAGTTTAGCAGATGCCTTGCTCAAGCCTTGACCAAACACAATTGAGCAAAATCACATAGCTGATCAAGAACGACACACTAGTGAATGTGAAGTTTCTCATTCAAATAAACTATAACCAGATAAAGTTACTGTGAATCACATGAACAGTTGTTCATGATCAATAAAGACCAAGCTAGGCAATTTTCATATGAGCCTATGCTGTCAATGCTGATCGGGGATGGACAAGAATTTACCACATGTTCCCAAAGGCTTGCGGCACAGAATTGTGGAAGCTCAACTTTCATGGTTTGCAGGAGCTAAATTGGTTAATGTTCAATCATCCTTGTCATCATCCTCGTCATTGTAACTGAAAGGAAGAGGGACCGACTTGAGCTCACGGTACTGACCTACATTGTTTAGGTGCTCATTCTCTAACCTGGTTCAATTTTTACACATTCATTATTAATTGGTTAAGCATAAATTAAACAGCATCAAACAGTCCTTGTGTTTCATAGATGACAAGAACTAAGATACCGATCAGTTTTTTTCACCAATGATGACTGGAGATAGAAATATAACAAGCCTCAATACTGTTACTACATTAGATATGTCGATGAGAGGAAAATAATACCTAAAGAAGCTCCACATGTCACGACGAATGATCTCTAGGCAGGAATAGATGGTTGTTACTGTCATTTTATGAAGGGATGGCAATCTAAATTCCAACACCAACTGCATCCAAGTAAGTCTGAGTATTACATTCAAGACCTGTAATGAGTTCCCAAAAACATAATCAATTAATAGCACAACTTGTAACATGAAACCATACCACTCACAAAATTCATTCATTTAAACATTACCATAGCTGCAAAATACACGCTCTTCTATGAAACTTGAAGTCTATCTCTCAAAAATTTGTTCTTTGATCGCTTTTGTAGAAGTCCCCAGTCAATGTCCCAATATGTATTCATCATTGTTGCAACAGCAGAACTGATCAAAGTTAACACCATCCAGGATGTCTTTCCTTTTTTCAGCTCATAAACAGTTCTTACGATAACTGCAACAATCGTCGAAAAGTACTTTAAACCATTGCACAAGTGCTTCAAATCCTTTTCTTCACACAGTCGACGAATGCACTACAAGACAAGATATGCAATCTGTAGTGCATCTTTCCACCGAAAATACACGATTCTACAAATTTTAGTATACGGACTGGATGATAAAAATCCAAGTAATATTATGCATCTCAGATCGATACATTTCCATCGTGAATAAAGGTAGCATATGCCCAAAAATCACTGTAAACTTAAAATATAATGGGACCTGCAGGAAGCGCATCCAAAATGGTATGACAGCAATAACAATATACAAAGTATTGTAGACGCCGTGCTCATGGCACTTGCTTTGCCTCCTTGAATATTCTCCCAAACCATAGTAGCAGATGTATAACACAAAACTCCTCAAGGCTTGCATCTGAGATCAAACAAGAGCAAAGAAACTACTAAAAAACCAGTCATCAATTATTTCTAATGGTAGCCGATAAGGTACAAGGGTGATGTATACCTGGCTAGTAAGCTGGTCTTCCAAGAAAAAGTCTGAGAATGTCTCCTGTGAAGAAAATCAATTAAGCAAGGCACTTCCATATTTCGGCTAGCTGTCTACTTATTTATGTTCAACTCTGCATTACCGGGTAAAGAGGGGCGCATATGCAGCGGAATAAGGTCCGAGTGAAGAAGAAACGACTTGAACGGTATAGGATGTCGAAAGGGCAGAAGGTGACGACAAGGATCAACTGCAAAGATAAAGGAAATAGTTTGCACAAACTATGAAAGTTTTATATGCAGAAGGTACCATGCTATAGTTCACTGTAAGAAGGTTATGTAACAGAGATCATGTGCATTAATAACCGAGTTCAACGGATTCTACAAAGTATACTGTTAGTATGTTTCGAAAATCTTACAATAAGTAAGCCCAACGGAATCATCTGATTGACTGTCTTCTAATGTTTACCACTCGATCGAGTCCATTTCCAAGTGTAAGTTTGCTAGGAAACCGCCCAATGCAAGTACTGCAAGCTAAACCAGTGCTGAGAAGGAAAACTTCTCGGTAACTCAACTCAGTTCCTTTCTCGAAACCAAATATAAATGGATAGTTTATCCGATAACGCCTCCAGAAGTATATATCGCCAGCATACATGAGCAAATGTAGGACAATGTATCCAAATAAACTGCAAGGAAACCCACTGGCATCTCAGAGAAAAGACGGGTCAAATGAAAAGTGGAAGTACTGACAGTACTTACCTGTAAAGTGGGAAAATGTTTTCCATATACTGTGTGCCCTCCTTCTTATTCATTATTTTTCTAGCTTGTATTCTTAATACAATAGCAACCAGTAGAGCAATTGAGCAGCCAGAAAAGAAACCTAAAAGTCAAAACTGGGAAGTAATCAATGCACACTCCAGAAAACTGTTGACTGGTGGAGCAATACATGTTTTGACATTCATCTTGTACAATGGTGGAGCAAAACTGTCAACTGGCATTAATAGGTGCTTACCCGATAAAAACGATACTTTGTGCTTCTCTCGTTTTGCTTTTGGCCTCAGTAACTTCATACCTTTTCTACGATTTGAGTGTGAAAAATTCTTGATGAAGGTAGCCTCCACCCTCTCCATGAGGTTAGTAACCTATATATAAGGAAATGTAAAAGACCCAGTGAACTTTCAAAGATCCCACCTCTCCAACTAGCTTAGAAGACATTTTGATTAGAAATTTTTTTTTTTGGGTGAATATTTTTATATGAGCATGAGGTAATCGATTATATTGAATACAATGCACAGCGAATACTTCTGATTTCTGACAGACCTCATCAGAATTTCCAAGATCAGAGTTGTCTATTATTTGCATGTATGACCTGTATGCTCTCCTTGATGAGAACTGTGTTAATGCAAAACATAGAAGTAAATGAGCATAGAAGTTTCATTAGACTACTTCGTTTAATTATAATCAATGAGAGTATGCAACTCAAAATTCCGAGACTTATAGGTTTGAAGTGTGTGCCTGACCTTTTCGTACTTCTTCATAATCTTGGAAAATGCAGAGAGGTTCATAAAACTGCTATCCATTCGCAAAAGTATAAGTACATAACAATTTAGCAACCCAAACAGCTGGAAGACCACTATCTAAATTAAATGGGAATGCATGCTGAAAAATTTACTATTTGTCACCTGTAGTGCTTTAGAAGTTGAAGCTTATGGTAAAATTCAATAAATGCCACCCTTGGTCGTTCTTCCGCTCTCCTCAGCTCCTCTTTATCAAAGCTCAACTGCTCTCGATCTTTTGAGTCCTTAAAAACACCATTGATGGTTGATATTGAAGATTCAAGTGTATTATTAATTCTCACACCCTCAAGAATTTCCAGAGGATCTTGTCTATAGTCATAGGTATGCAACACCTCTCTGCTATCACTTCTAGAAATGTTAGCATGTGGTGGATCAGCAACTGAGGGGGGGCATGGTTCTTGCTGATCCTGATCATTTGCTTTTACTTCAGATTCCAATGCCCTAAGCTCAACTCCTGTAAATTTCCCAGAAGATTCTATATTTTAGGAATTAGAAGATCAAATTAACAGATAAAATTCTTAATGGTTAGTAAATTCTTGAACTAAACTTGCTTAACAGTTTCATATGCTCAACAGCTCCACATTTGGCAATTCAACAAGAGTAGTTCACATTTACCTGAAGTATCAGGTGCATTTGTGTTCCTTGTAAGAGGCATTGGAGAATCAACATTGTCACGCCTCGATCCCTGAACTTGAGCCATCTTGATGCGGAATCTTCATCTTAATCATCAGTGCAACCAAAGCGTCCATTTGTTTATTCAACTGATCGACTTGCTTCCTGCTTCACCTCCTCCAATTTTTCCTTGTAAAATGTATTGACCTTGTTGAGCTCTTCGTCAAGTTTTCTGAAGAATGACACCTCAATTTCTCCTCCTTCCTCTGACGGCCTCAAGAACTTGGTCTTATAAAACTGCTTGGAACCACCTCCACGCAATGTGTTCACATCTCTTACTTGGTCCTCGACATCTCCTAGCCTCCTCCATTCAATGTTCCGTCAGGAAGCAGTTTCTGCTCAAAGTCTCTAGAAGATGTCACAGCAGGGTGCTGCTTACTTTGCTTGTACTCTCTTAGCTCTCGCAATATCCTCTTGAGGCCATTATAATCCATGTAGGCTTCTGACCACTCGGGCACCATTTGTTTCTTGAACTCCTTCCCAAACTTCATCTTTTTTATTTCTTGCAAGTTTAGTTGCTTAAATTATGTCACAGTCTACACACAACGCGATTTTACCAGTTCATACAAGTCCAAGGTCATAACATATTCAATCAACGGCTCAAAAAATCATGAAACAGGACAATCTCTATATATATTGTATATGGTAACGCTCAGATGAAGTAGATTTCATTCTTAAATTTAAGTACTGCTCAAAATGAAACCTACAAAGTTGAGGGAGCAAAAGATTACGGATCTAAACACATGTTGCAGCAAAAACCCAATGAGGGATTATACTCACAGACAAACAGGGTTTTTAGACTCATTCATTTTGATACTATTAGCATATTTCAAAAGGAGAAACTAATCAAAGAGGTGATAAAAAAAAAGGGTTTATTAGGGTAATTTGCGTTAATCGACAGCCATGCATCCACACAGAATCACATTAAGCAAGTTGATTAGACAGTGTGAGTAAATTGATGATACCTGGATTCAGTAAAGTTAACCAGATATGAATGAAGATTGAAGAGTGCAGAATTGAAGTTTTCAGAGACCCATCACCGAAAACGCCATTTTAACAGTTTCTTAGTCTTGAAGAACTGGAAAATAAGTCTGAGCTATGCTGCCAGAGGCACACCGAGTTGAGCAAGTTATGGCTATATATGGATACAAGTCAAGTAACACGTAGTCAATTACATGCAGCTCCGTGACTTAAATTCGTCTGAAATATTATTGCAATAACCAGAGTGATCTAGAATTCAGCATCTCGTATTTATTGGCGGGCTGGGTTCGAGTGCAATGCAGTTTTAAAAGTCAGTTCTACACGCGTCACCATTGACGGTGAATCGTCTCTTGGAGTTGGAAGAGATGAGGATGATGAATGCCCAATGCGGTGCCCTAGGGATCACCACGTGCAGATTCTCTGTGCTGCGGGTTAGAAAGTGAATCGTAACTTGTGGACTGTCAAATATTTGATTCAGGCCTAGACTTGAGGTGAGGCCCAAGAGGCAATCGTCTCAGGTTTTTGAGTTTGTTCGGGTCTCATTTGATATTTTAAGTTGAGGCCCAAGAATTCGTGGCTTCAAGCTCTTTCATAGTTCGCTTGTGCCTCAAAATTTTCTTTTAATAAATGTCATTTTGTGAGGCAAGTATAAAATTGTGGATACTAAATTCCTTGTTGCTAAACTGTTTTGTATTTTATTTTTTCGCTACTACTATTCTGTTCTGCTATACATGTGTAGACTAAATTTTATAACTCGCTTGAAGTCTCAAAATTTCGGGTCTAGATTTGAATTGATTATACATGCTTCTTGTTTTTTCTTTTTTCTCTTTTAAACTAGACAACAAGTGATTCTACTTAGTCAAGCTTAGAACCTCTCATTTTGTGTATGGTTCTAGAACAAATAATGGTGGGTTTTTTTTTAAATGTGGATTTCATTAAACTCATGCCAAGATGACCATTACATATCCTTCTGTTGCATTTGACTAGACAAATCAAGAAGTTGTAGGAGTACCTACTGTGATACATAGAAGATAGACCATCTATATTCGAACTAATCGCTTACTTAAAAAATTGAGCTTATAACTATGAACAAGCTCATAGTAAATACACATAGAACAACACATACAAGTGTAGAATAGCTGTAAATCTTATGTAATTAGGATTCTTATTTATTTAGGTTATCATGTAATTATAGGAATGCTTGTTTCCTATTAGGGTTAGACTACTCCTCTTGTCCTTGTGTATATACCCCTTTGTGGGATGAATAGAATATATTATTGAAAACCCTAAATCAAAGTATTCTTTTCTACTTGGTATCAGAGCAGGTTCAATCCTTTGAACTTGCCTGCATCATTTGAATCCTGAATCCTGAATCCTGAATCCTGAATCCCAAAGCACACCACAAACCGCTGCGTACCACCACCATTAAAATCAAGACATCCCTGAATTTTTTTGAAATCCTAGAAAAACCAAACCTGAAAAAAAAAAAAAAAAAAAAAAAAAAAAAAAAAAAAAACCCCAAATTCCTCAATGCCCAGACCTGCAATTGAAGGCGAACAGTCAAATCCCGAGAAGACAATGGTGTCATCCTCACCGATCATCCATCACCACTACACCACCCAACAAGACAACTCTGCTTTCCCCACAAGTGTTGTCTTGAATGAATCCAACTACACCATATGGGCTCCTCTTATGCGAATGCGCATTGGAGCACGAGGGAAGGTTGGTTATCTGACCGGAGTAAAGGCTGAACCCGCCATGAATTCTGCAGAGTATGAAGCTTGGGCCACAGACAATATATGAAAAGGTGAAAAGTTGGCTAATTGACTCCATGGAATCCTCTCTCATGAACCGGTATATTCGTCTTCCTACTGCGAAAGATATTTGGGAAGCTGTAGAGAAAACCTTTTATGATGATTCTGATGAAACCCGAATCTTTGAGTTGAATAAAAAGTGTTTTGAAGCAAAGCAGAATAGAAGGCCCATTCCGACCTACTACAATGAGTTAGTGGCAATGTTCCAGGAGATTGATCAAAGGGTGGCCTCTCAACATGATAATGTTGCAGCTGTCGTTCAAGAAACTTCAGCAATGTCTCGGATACGTGTTCACTTGTTTTTGAGTGGACTTGACCCAGAGTATGATCAGGTGCGTGGAGAAATCCTACGCAAGGAGCCTAAATTCTCCTTGGAGCAGAGCTATGTTTACATTCGCAAGGTGCAATCAGAGAAACAAGCTATGGGGCGTTCGGTACCTACCGAATCTTCTGTTATGGCCATTCAACGCCGACCAGGTCCTCCTCCAGGCTTCTCAGGTCCTTCTCCACGCCGTCCTCATGACAAACCAAACCCATACGCAAACAAAAAATGTGTTGTTTGTGGGAAGTAGGTCATACCAAGGAGCGGTGCTATGAAGTGATTGGCTACCCTGATTGGTGGGACTTCACTAGGAAACCGCGAAAGAATCCAGGCAAGGCGGCTATTGTTACTACAGAGGAAGAGCATCTCGACAATGCCTCCGCTAATGTAGCGCAGTCAGGTATGAAGGGTAATGCTACTTTGAATAATACATGGATAATTGATACAGGTGCATCTGATCATATGACCAATGACCCTAGTCTTGTGAAAAACCTTAGACGTTCCTCTCAAAATATTGTCTCTACTGCTGATGGTACTCCAACTCCGGTCACAGGAGAAGGTTCTATTGTTGTATCTGATACCTTAACCCTTGAATCTGTCCTTGTTGTTCCCTCACTAGCTTATAATCTCCTAGGGCTGGGATTTGGAACCGTAAAACCGAAGGAACCGCACCAAACCGCACCGAAAGTCTCGGTTCGGTTCGGTTCTACGACATAAAAATACACATATTTTTCGGTTCGGTTCCTAGAGACATATTCTCGGTTCGGTTCCGGTCCTTATTTTTAAAACATCCTTGGAACCGAATTACATATGTCAGTGTATAAGTGGACATTAGTGGTGAGCTTATTTCTGTAAAATAGGCCCTTTCTCATGTGATCGTGCCTTCCAAATGCAATCAGAGCCTTCCATCTCATCTCATCTCATAATATCCTAACCGTTCGATCAAAACCCTATCTGACTTATCTCTTCGACTCTTCCCGAGTTCCCTCAAACTCTCACTCTCTCAGTCTCTCGAAACACAAACGGCGGCACGGCGCTCCCTCGTCTCGTCCGGTCCTCGTCGCTTCTGTTGCTCGTCCAGTCGTCCGGTCCTCGTCGCTTCTGTGCTCGTCCAGTCGTCCAGTCGTCCTCATCGCTCCTGTTGCTCATCCCTCGAAACCCAGACGACCTCCCTTGAAACCCAGACGTCCTCCGGTCTCCGCCTAGGTATCTCACTATCTCTCTCTCCCTATCCGAGCTCCACTCCTCCTCTTCTTCTCTTCTGAGTTTCTGAATTCTAATACCAACTAATCTGTACAATTGGGTTCGATACTTGGATTTCCATTTAATCTTGTGGGAAATGGGTTCGATTTTGAATGGGTATAGTTGAAATGGGTTCGATTTGACGATTTCCAAGATGACTAGGTTGATTCGGCCGAGTTGGGAAGATAGTCCAAGATGACATGTTACTTGGTAGTTCCCTTGATGAGTGGTTACAAGAATAACAGAGGAGCTCGATCTGCCATGTGTTATGAAGATCACTTTGATGTTGAGCTATACTTCCATTTTGTTTTTCGTTGTTTACTGGAGTTCCACTTGGTTATATTGGCTGTAGTGTTGGTTTTGATTATTTTGGGGGCTTCTGCAGAGGGGTTTTGATTCTTTTGATTCATTAATCTGTTGGGTATACATATATTAGAAATTAACTTCCATTTTGTTTTTCTTTGTTTACTGGAATGGAACAGAAAAACGGAGGAACCGAACTTGGAACCGATCCGAGTTTGGAACCGAAAAACCGAGAATGGAACCGATCTGGAATGGAACCGAAAAATCGAGGAACCGACCCGAGAATGGTCGGTTCGGTTCTGCATCGGTTCTTCATACAAAAAACATCAAACCCGAACCGAAAATCAGTTATCGGTTTCGGTTCCGGGTTTAGTCCTTGACATTGCAAAACCGACCCGAGTCCAGCCCTATAATCTCCTATCTGTTGGTCAGATTATTTTAGCACTTGCATGTATTGTGACCTTCTATCCATCTTTCTGTGTGTTTCAGGACATTCTGACTAGGCGGATTCTTGGTTATAGTGTTAGAAGAGGAAAATTATACTACCTGGATCTGACAGTGACTGGAGAAAACCAGAAGCATCTTTTGGGGCAAGCTAATCAGATTAATGGGGTAGAGAATGCAAAGGAAGCAATATGGTTATGGCATCGCCGTTTCGGTCATCTATCTTTTAGTTATCTTAAGAAGCTGCAACCTCATTTGTTTTCGGTTGTCAGTGATTTGGATTTCCATTGTAACATTTGTGAACTGGCCAAGAGCCACCGTATTTCATATTCACCAAGTCTTAATAAAAGTCATGTTTCTTTTATGAAAATTCACTCTGATGTCTGGGGTCCTGCAAAGATTCCTTCTCTTTCTGGAGCTCGGTATTTTGTAACGTTTATTGATGATTGCACTCGCATGACATGAGTGTCATTACTGAAGAATAAGAGTGATGTATTTGGAATGTTTACCGAATTTCATAAAATCGTGGCAACTCAGTATCAACAATCCATCAGAGTGTTTCAGTCTGACAATGGTGGAGAGTTTGTGAATGGCCCTATGATTGAGTTTTGCCGGTCACATGGAATTCGTCATCAAACCTCCAACTCTTATACTCCTCAACAGAATGGTTTAGCAGAACGGAAGAACAGGCAGTTGCTGGAAGTTGTTCGTGCTTCCTTATTTGGCATGAATGTACCTCGGTCCTATTGGGGAGGA
Organism: Rosa lucieae; assembly: GCA_024704745.1. Taxonomy (NCBI): domain Eukaryota; kingdom Viridiplantae; phylum Streptophyta; class Magnoliopsida; order Rosales; family Rosaceae; genus Rosa; species Rosa lucieae. The sequence goes on along the minus strand of JANPXK010000230.1, from coordinate 24,405 downwards.
GCAGTAAAATCAGCAGCATATCTTATCAACCGTACTCCTTCACGGGTGATTGAGTTTCAGAATCCTCATCAGAAGCTATATACACTGTTGACCATCCCTTCTATGCCTAATTTGGAGCCCCGGGTGTTTGGGTGCACAGCCTATGTTCATATTCCCAAGCCTCAACGCAGCAAGCTTGATCCCCGTGCCCGTAAGTGTATCTTTGTTGGTTATGCTGACTTCCAGAAGGGTTATCGATGTTATGATCCCCTTACTGGCACTTTACATGTCTCTCTTGATGTTGCTTTTCGTGAATCCGAGCCTTATTACTCAGGGGGAGCTTCTCAGTCTTCCCTTCAGGGGGAGAGAGGTTGTGAAGGGAATCCTCGTTCTATTATTGATTTTGATGTCTTTGAAGACTTGGAAAATTTGGAGGATACATTTGAGGGTAGAAATTTGGAAACAGAAAATGCAGTTGCCGAACAGAGCATTGTGAATTCCGAAATAGACAATGCGACTGCCGAACGAAGTGTTGCGAATTCTGAAACAGAAAATGCGACTGCCGAACAGAGTGTTGTGAATTCCGAGACAGAAGAGACTACTTTTCTGGATAGTTTGAATCAAAATCAAGACGTATCTGAAGCTCACACACAAGATATTCCCCCTTCTGCATCACCAACTGAAGATCCCGGTCAGAATGATCCTCCTCAGGTGCCCCTAAACTTTAATGAATCTTTTGGGTTAGAAAGTGTCGAACCTAGGAAATCACAAAGGGTTACCAAGGGAATTCCTAAGAAATAATATGAACCAGATATCAAAGCCAAAGCTAAATACCCTATAGCTAATTTTATTTCTAACCATAGGATTTCTGGGTCACATGCACTTGTTATTGATCAATTATCTACTGTATCTATTCCTAGTAATGTGCAGGATGCATTGACGGATCCAAAATGGACAAAGGCGATGAATGAAGAATTGGAAGCTCTTCAAAAGAATGCAACATGGGAGCTAGTACCTATGTCGGTTGGAAAGAAGACTGTAGGGTGTCGTTGGGTATTTACTGTGAAGCTTAATGCAGATGGAACTATTAATAGATACAAGGCGAGGTTGGTTGCCAAAGGATACACACAACGTTATGGGATTGATTATGAGGAGACTTTTGCACCCGTGGCAAAGATCAATACTGTTCGGATTCTAATCTCACTTGCAGCAAACAAAGATTGGCCCTTGCACCAGTTTGATGTGAAGAATGCGTTTCTTGATGGGAATTTGGAGGAAGAAGTGTACATGGATGTGCCCCCAAGTGTTAAGAATTACCCAAGTGAAGTTGGCAAGGTGTGTAAATTGAAGAAGTCTTTGTATGGCCTGAAGCAATCTCCAAGAGCCAGGTTTGGGAGATTTTCAAAGTCCATGAGAGCCTTTGGGTACAGACAGAGCAATTCTGACCATACCTTGTTTATCAAGCGCAAGAATTGTAAGATTACAGCTTTTATTGTGTATGTTGATGACATGATTGTTACAGGGGATGATCCGAAAGAGATGAATGAGTTACAAAAGTATCTGTCAAAGGAGTTTGAAATGAAGGATCTGGGGCAACTGAAGTATTTTCTGGGTATTAAAGTTGTGAGGTCTAAGAAGGGAATTTCACTGTCACAGAGGAAGTATGTTCTTGACTTACTTACTGAAATGGGGATGCTGGACTGCAGTCCAATTGAGACACCCATTGAGATGAATCACAGACTTGCCATTTATCTTGATCAAATTCCAACTGATAAAGGAAGGTATCAACGTCTTGTAGGAATGTTGATTTATCTTTCACATACTAGACCTGATATTGCTTATGCTGTGAGTGTTGTCAGTTAGTTTATGCATTGTCCTAGTGAAGAACATATGGATGCAGTTTTTCAGATTTTGAGGTATTTAAAGATGGCGCCAGGTAAAGGATTACTGTTTGAGAAAAAGGATGAATTGGAAGTTGGGGGATACACAGATGCAGATTGGGCTGGTGATAAAACTGACAGGCGTTCTACATCTGGGTACTTCACTTTTGTAGGAGGGAACCTTGTCACTTGGCGTAGCAAGAAACAGAAAGTTGTAGCCAGATCAAGTGCAGAAGCTGAATTTCGAGGTATGGCACATGGAGTCTGTGAAATGTTATAGATTCATAATGTCATGAAAGATCTAGGTTACAAGCTTAAACAACCTATGAATTTGCATTGTGATAATAAAGCTGCAATTGAGATTGCACATAATCCAGTTCAGCATGTGGAGGTTGACCGTCATTTTATTAAAGAAAATCTTGACAGAAAGGTTATTCGTTTTCCATTTGTAAACTCAGAAGAGCAGTTAGCTGATGTTCTTACTAAGAGCAACTCCAACAGCTTCCCTATAATTTTTGTATTATAGAGAAGCAAAAGTCAAACCTTTAGCCTATTTTTCTTGTCCAACTCCAACAGATTCCCTAGTTTACAGTAATCTATAAAATCTCCATATTCTTCTTTAAAATTTTGGAGTTTGCTGTAAATATAGGGAATTTGGTTTTCTCTCTCCTTACTTTCCCTAAAATAAAGATAGTTATAGGGAATTTGTTGGAGCAAAAGAGGCTTATTTTTCCCTAAAGTAAAGAAAAATCAAAATATAGGGAATCTGTTGGAGTTGCTCTAAAGGAGTGTCCAGGAAGATATTCGACAGCTCAGTTGACAAGTTGGGCATGATAGATATCTATGCACCAACTTGAGGGGGAGTGTAGAATAGCTGTAAATCTTATGTAATTATGATTCTTATTTATTTAGGTTATCATGTAATTATAGGAATGATTGTTTCCTATTAGGGTTAGACTACTCCTCTTGTCCTTGTATATATACCCCTTTGTGGGATGAATAGAATATATTATTGAAAACCCTAAATCAAAGTATTATTTTCTACTACAAGTGCATAGCTCCCAAAAAGGGAATTATTGGAAATAAAATAGCAAAACTATCTAAAACCTTAGCAGTCCCACAAAGCCGAATCAAGTCCACCAGCAAGGCCTAGAGCCCAAGTTCGGCCCATCCCTAAACACCCCCGCAAACATCGAAGCTACAGACCTCCAATCCACTGTCACCCCTGCTGCCAACAATCCGGCCCCAACCAACAAGCATCACCACGCCAACAACCCTCACAGATCTTCGTTGAGAGCAAGATAGTGACCTAGATCGCCGAAGAGTTGGTAACCCTCCTATCCCGTCACTGATCAACCTTACCCCCACATCGGCAAGCACCAGTAAACACCCACGAAGAGAGAATACTAGATCGGAAAAGATCTACACATCCCGACATCCACCTCCCCTCCACCTTTCTTGGACTACGCTTGAGCCAAAAAACCCCGCTAGTGAACACTTAGACCTCAGAAATCCGAGGAGAAACAACACCCGTCCTACTGCACAGGCCACATGCCAATGAGGCCGGAAGTACGCCCCCAGACGAGACAAGTGTTTGAGAATGGGACGAAAACCCTAGCTTTTTCTCTTAGTACTACGATTGTGTCTTAATTCAATCTTTAGTAATTGGGTAATAATGGTAGGCTTTTCAGATTAGGAGACCAACTCATAAAGCCAACAGTCGATAAGCCCAATCCAACAGCAAAGGCGTGTGTTTTTATGCACACATCTCCCAGGCACAAGTATCGGAAGCACAAGACTCATATCACCAATGCAGAAGTAAGAAAAGCTCCCAGCTGAGGGTCCCGATAACCCTCGAGGTGATATTGGGAATCCCAAACATCCCACACCGAAGGAAAAGGAACCAGGCTCCCACAAATCTACTACATTAAGGTCATCTCTAACAACCCACAGAGGTAATTGTTTAATATCGCTTTTCATTATTTTATAACGATACTGACTTAGGCATTGGAGCTTTGAAGGCTGGCACACCCAGTCTTCCATCTGAGCTTTGTTGTTTTATAGATAAGCGAGACCGATAGCGATAGTAGCAGACCAAGACATCCTGTAGTTCAGTTCCCGAGATAGCTGAAATAGCGTGCATGCCAAAAATGCATATCATATTGTTGACTTCCCTCTGCCGTCTTCAATGCCATTTGTTACTAGTTGAAAACCCAAAAGTCGAGTTGAGTCAGTTTGATATTTGGAAAATCTCCATCTCTCAACCATTTCGATACTCGCACTCACCCAAATAGTAAACGGCTCTACTCCTTATCCTTTCTTTTTCCCTTGTTTCTTTGCCACGATTGTGACCAAGTGACTTCGTTGTTGAAAGAAGAGTATGAAACAAAGTTGAACTCAAGGTTGATTATGAACGAAATGTGATTGTGGATTTGTAATCCTTCGATACCAAGCATTCATCTTTTTATTAAACTACCTACTATACCTGTAAATTATAATCTTCAATGAATTTGATAAAGATCTTCGTTTCACTTTTCGTATCTCTCCCAGTTCTCATCACGTTTTCTCTAGTTGTCCAAAACCCACCTCCTGATCGAATCAATGCATTTGCAGATGCCAGGACTTTGCAAACACCCTCTCCAAATCCCAACTCATCCACCATTGCGGTTTTTGAAAGATCACCTTCATCGAATTTGGCAGGTAACATATTATTGTTGCCTCTGAAAATCACCTCGGCCTATACAGCCGAGGGATCAAGGAACAAATGTCCTTCTCAATGAGTAGATGCGGAGTGTGCCAGCACACGGCCAGAAGGCCAAGTGTGCAACTGTAGGTGTAGTGGATGTAGATCTGACTTATCAAGCAATTGTTAGCCGAGGAAGGAACTTATTCTCGGCTGCGGTTCGATGCCTCTAGATTAAAGACTTGGTGGCTGAAGGTCGGGTGAGTTAGGTGCGGTTGTGAGAGTATGAGTAAATATAAGATTAATAGCTACTATGCGACTACGAACAGTAAATAGCACGATCAAACAAGTAAAGCATAAAGACAATAAGGAGCAAATAAAAGATAATAACAATGAAACTGAAATCTGGAATGGCTGAAAATTATCAACTATAGTTTGAAAGAGAACAAAGAAAACAATTCAAAATCGATACTAGGCTACAAGAAAGGTAAAGTAACTGAGATTGTAACTAGCAGAGCAAATAAACTAAGGAAACAGACGGAAATTCTACCTAAGCAAAAGGTAAAACGAAATAAGAAAAGCTTGATGGCTTGAGTTTCTGGAGTTGTGTGTGTTGTCTTCTGTCGATGCTTCTATTTATATCGGCTGCTTTGTGACTTGAACTGATCTCTTGACTCTTTGAAGTTGAGTGGAATTCGGCCTCCTCTTGGCTCAGTGACTCTATCTTAATTCGGCTTCAATACTTATCGTCGGCTGACTTGACGCTGGACTCTATCCGGATTGGCTTTGATGGACGTCATCAACGGCTGCAATTAATCTTGAAGTCGGCTATCTTGGATTGAACTCTCCTCATCGGCTGACATGAACTTTAAGTCGATTGAAATACTACTTGATCAAATTTCATCTTTATCGCTTATCGGCCTCTCTGACAATCGGCCATTATCTTTCTAAGTTGAGTTCGGATTGGAAACCAATTAGAGTATTGGCCAATGGGCTTTTAGACAATAAACCAATGACTACGGGCCGGCCGATAACCAATGGCCTAACTTTCGAAACCCTCTATCGGCCTAGTTTTTATGTGACTCGTCTTAGACCAGATTAATTGTCCAATTATTCATCGGCCAACATTTCTGGCACTCGGCCCAATTATTTGTTGAGCGACAAACTGTAACTAGAAATCATTCAATAACTATGCACATTAGCTACGTCCGAGTGGCCATGCAAATGTGGGTACAAACAATTATTCACTGTAATTCACTGCTCAAATTTATTCCAAAATCTGATCTCAATTTCAACACGCAGACAATGCTTTATACTTGAAGCTCCTGGGTTTGATGAAGGGTCTTGTTTAAGCAGATACCAATCAAGTTTATATCGGAAAATCTCACCCCACAAGACTTCTTCTTATCTTCCCTCTTCTTCGAAGTTATGAAGATCTTCATAAACGATGTGGGCCAAATACCAAACCCTACGAGACATTACTAAAACGACTCGAGGAGAAGTCTAATGGTAAGAGTAGTAATGCAACAGATGAGTGGAACTATGTGGTTTGGATAGCTAATAAGGCTTGGGAAACAAAATGCTGACTATAGCTGCTGCTTTCCTTTATGCTCTTCTCACAAACAGTGTCCTTCTTCTTGACCCCGGAAAAGACGTGCCTGACCTCTTTTGTGAAACAATTTCCACATAAATCATGGCTACTTCCCAACAGCTTCCCCATCAAAAATCAATTTTACAAGTTTGATCAGAACTCTCCTAGTTGTTTCGGGAATATGTTGAGAAAGACTAATAACCCATCAGAATTATCACTACCGTCGTCGTATGTATATCTCCATCTATACTTTGATTATGATGATGAAGACAAAATTTTTTCTGTGATCAAGAACAGAGTCTTCTTGTGAAAGTCCCTTGGTTGATTATGAAAATGGATAACTACTTTGTTCCATCACTTTTCCAAACACCATCTTTTGAGCAAGGAGCTTAACAAGTTGTTCCCTCCCTCAGAAAGAAACTGTTTTCAACTTGGGAAGGTACCTTTTCCACCCCTCAAACCATCTATGGGGACTAATCACAAGGTATACTATCAAGCTTATTTGGCAGAGGCAGACCAGAGGATTGGGATTCAAATTTGAAGTTTTGAACCTCAGGGCTACGGTCGATTTCAGCATGTAATGGACCAAATTTCACTTGTGCTTTCAATGAGAAATTGCTGCCTCTAGTGGAGAAGAATAAGCCCATTGTGACAACTCCTCTGAACTCAAAACTGAAATCAGTACTGATTACTTGTTTATTACCAGAATGCTATAAGAAAATGAGGAATATGTATTCGGAATACCCAACTTTGACCGGTGACATAATTGAGGTTTTCCAGCCAAGCCATGAAGAGCATCAAAAGACAGATGAAGTGCATGACAGAAAAACCTTGGCAGAAATATTGCTGCTAAGCTTTTCTGATGTGTTGGTCACAAGTGCGAAGTCTACATTTGGGTATATGGCTCAAAGTCTTAGAGATCTGAAACCATGAGTTCTATTCATTCCTGAAAATCAAATGGTCCAAAATCCGCCTTGTCGTCGGGTCATGTCATTAAAGCCTTGTTTTCATGCTCCCCCAACTTGGGACTGCAAAGCAAAGAAAGAAAGAAATTGATACAGGGGCACTTGTACCTCATGTGAGACATATTGTGAGGATTTCAGCTGGGGTCTTCAACTAGTTGAGAGTCAATAATCTTATGAGTGAATGTAATGCAACATAATCATAACCAAAAAACAAAAAACAAAAATCAAAAGGAACATAACGATGTCATTTTCGTTTCTCAACAAGCTTATAGATGAATTTGCCGAAGATCTTTGCTTCACTTTTAGTGTCCCTACCTAGTTCTCCTCACCTCTCCCTGGATGTGCGCAAATTCGCAATCCCCCTCCGGATCGAATCAAGGCATTCACAACTGCCAATTCATCTGGCATTGAGGTTTCCAAAAGATCAGATCCATATACCACCTTATCCAATTGTGCTGGTAACATAATCACTTTAGTTCAAATGCATGTAAATTTATTCTTTATTTGCACTACTAAAAAAAACTTCAATTGCTTCGAAAATTTGCGACGGTAAACTTTTCCGTCGCAAACGGCATGTGCTACGGCTATTTTACCGTCGCATGTTAAAGAGTTTTTGCCACGAACATAACATTACCGTCGCATAATTATACATCAATTGCGACGGTATAGTCACGTCATATCTAGACCAATTTCTTTCGCGCCACACTTCCTCCTCTCTCTCTCGCGCTTCATTCACCAATCTCAAAACCTTGACCTATCGATCCTCGGCTGCCATTGAAGAGAGAGATTTGGTGACAAGTCGAGGAGATCGAGCTTCATTGACGACGTGGCCGAGGAAGAGGAGGACGACGATGAATACGGCCCCTATCGTGGTGGTGGTGGTGGGAGTCATAAGCGGAGCAAAAAGAGCCTCTCCAATGTGGGTTTTCTTGATCTCGAAGCAGAGGTCGATTCAGATAAGGAGGAAAAGGAGGATGAGGGTTGAAGCTTATTCAGTTGAAGCTTTTAGTCTTCTCAGCCTCCGTCTGCAAAAACCCTGGCACCTCCATCAACCCCAATTTCTCTTCGGGGATATGTAGGAACCCAAAGCATCAAATTCGATTATGTCCTTCAGCGGCTCAATCACCGTAACGCTCCCCAATGCGAGGTTCCAATCTCTTGCTCTCTATCTCTCTTTTTTATTTTTTATTTTTCAAATTAGGTCTGAATTTTATCTCTCTGATTGGCGTTGAATTGATCTTGTTTAGGAATTAGGTTAGGGTGTCCTTTTGACAACTGGTGCTAAATTTCTACATGTTAGTAATTCCTTGCATTCATTTATGCTGTCCCTAGATTGTCAGATATTCAAATTTCTATATTTCTGCAACATGCAAGGATCCTACCTAGTTTGTTAAAATGTCATATTTAAATTTTTCATCACATGAGGCATGACGATGCGCCTTGTCTGAGGTAGGTGAGTGAAGAATGCCTTAGTTGGTTAATAGATAGCTTGTTTCTTACATTGAGAAAACTCATCTGCAGCCTTAACAATTACTTAGTTTGTTCTCTGAAACTTTGAACTGCGTATTCCGTGAATGTATCTTAATGTTGAGTTTTGATTAGAAATTCCAGATGGATAATCCTATGCAACTGACAAATTGAACATGATGAAGTAGATTATGATTATGATTATTACTGTTTTCCGACTCTTGTATATTTTTATTTATGTTCATAAAAAAAAAAAAAAAAAAAAAAAACACCAAGTCATCGGAAAATTTTGTGATAACTAATCATTGTTCTGTCTTTCTTGTTCATAAAAGAAGGGTAACATGTTTGGCATTCTTCCTAAAATTTATTTAAAGCCACCAAAGAGCTAGGATATGAGCTATCTATGTTAGATAAAAAGCTAGATACCAGGACTAGGTATATGAGTTATCTATGATTAGGATAGTTGATCAAAGAGTGATAGCAGTTGATCTAATGACTTACAGCAGAGAGCTGATACTATCCACTGTTGGAAAAATTCATTTTGCTTTATTTTAACTTTCTTCTACTAATAAAAAACGACCAAGGAGCCTTAGATTGTTTGACTATATTCTGTTTGACCTTTGAAGATTAGGATCTTGTAGTTTGAATTGCATGATCTGCATATCTAATCTCTTATCTTTAATGTAATGTGACATGCATTATACTTGTTTTCTGGTAATTGATTGGTGCCTTGGTGGTGAATAGAATAGCTTTAGTTTTCTGGAAGAAATTCTTACCTCTTAATCTTGAGGAGCAGACGATCTGGCAAAAAGTTATTGACATTCCATATGATAATTGAATCTAATGTTGATTGATATACATAGTTGAAGCTGACCTATGATGTATTATATATGGTCTGATATTGTATTTTTATCTTTTGTACTGACAGTAAGGTCCTCTCTCCCATTCGTTCCAGTTCATTCTCTCTCTCCCTATTCCACTTCGTTTTGGTGCTCCTTTTATTTTGTGAATTGCTACAGGGGTTTGAAGGGTTTAGGTTAATGTTGATGTTGATCATTGCACAATGTTGGTCTTAGTTTTGGTAGTTTAGCAAGATTGACACATGCATATATTGAAAGTATTAAATTTCAGTTAAGGTTGTGAAGATAATGGATACTGCGATTTTAATTAAGGGTGTTGAATATTGGCTTGTTTTGAATTCAATCAATTTAGTGTGGTTTATGGTTTTGAATTTACAGGATAATTATGAGGGACATATATATGGTTGCTTTTGCTGGGCATAAATATGCTACAAGGTTTACTACTGATTTGTTGCCAATACTACCTACACTGTCACCAGCTTTACTCTTGTAAGTCAGCAAGGACATTGCAATTGGATTCGGAGTTTGAATTCGTTAATGTCGTTTTTGGGGTATTCATATAAGAATAGCATGATATTTGTATCAATAATTTAGAATCAAGGCATTTTCTTTTCATTCTTACTAGTAAGAGGATAATTTTGATAGTCTAGTATTGATATGTAAATATGCAAATCGTTTCTCTAATTGAGTAGCTATTGTTATCAACTTTTTGCAGAAATAGTATCTTCAAAAGATGAATGCAGATTTTGGTTCATTGCCATCCAAAGACAAGTATAAGAATAAGGTGCATGTTTTTTTATTGCTGTTATTTCTATCTCTGCTATGCTTTTAGTCTCCTTGTATGAGTATCTTTTGATCTTTTGCATGTGTGCATCCTTCCGTGTTCATAAAACTGTTGATTTATTAGCGTTGTGGTCTATATCTTTGATCAGGCAGAATTGTTGTTCAAGAAACTTTGCTTTAAGAATCATGCTCTTTCTCATTTCCACTTCACTCTAAAACCTTATGCTTCTCAATCATAAGTTTTGTCTATGGTTACAAAAGTTAAATTAACTTCTTTGGTATTTACTTGCTATTTGCTATCTGTGGGATATATTATTAAGGATATGTCTCTATTTTGCTTGTGGGGCTCTTCAAAAGCACAAGTCATGGATCAGTAAATGAAGAAGAAGCTGATAGGATTGTATAACTTCCTGGGCAACCCAAGGTCTCCTTCCAATAGTTTTCGGGTTTTGGGTGCAGAATGTTACAAGTAAGGAGGATGTTAGTCATAAATATGGTTAAGAAGTTTTGGCCTCTAGCTTCATGTGTAACTCTTAATTTCAACAAGAAGCTTAGTAGTTTTAGGTATTTTGATGCTCATAATTTTGCAAAACCTTTGGTTGGTCCTACAATTGTGATTGTTGATTTGTAATTGAACTGAGTTCATATGATATTTTAACATTTTTCAATTTATAATTTTTGCAGTACGATACTAGTTTTGGTGTGAAATTCACACCAGATTTTTTTTTTGAAAAAAATGAAATGTCTTTTTGCGACGGCAAAGTACTCGTCGCAACTAAATTAGCCTTTGTGACGGCAATAGTTTCCGTTGCAAATACTTTTTGCAACGGAAATTGACCATTGCAATTGGATCTTGTGATTCCACTTATTGCAACGCTGGAATTTCCGTTGCAAAAGCTTAATTTGCGGTCGCAAATAGTATTTGCTACGGCAAAATCAGTATTTGCCGTCGCAATTGAAGGTTTTTTTAGTAGTGTTGGTAGCTGAGTTTGATCGTTCTACTTCTCACACACAGAAAATGGTTTATCCAAAGGTACCTTCCCAAATCCTCAAAGAAGATGAATTACATGGTGGACTTGTTGCTCCTCGGTTTGATGAAAGGTCTTGTTTAACCAGCTGGGGCCTTCAGCTAGTTGAAAGTCGTGCATGATGACTTGTAATCCTTCTTTTCTTGAATGAAAACAGTGTTCAAAGATTAGTTTAGTAAGAAGTATGTGTTTACGTGAGTTATACTCAATGGGATACTTCTACTTTAGAAATAAAAAGAAATGAATTAATTTGCCTTGCACTAACATGGTCAAGAGTTGGGTGTGTTGATTTTCTTACTATGGAATATTTGGAAAGAAAGAAACTCACGAGTCTGGGAAGGGAAGAGTGCTTTGGCTTGTGATGTTATGCTTAGAGCTGCTGCTCGTCTGCAAGAGTTTCGAGCTCACAATACCAAGTCTGCTTTTGCTAGTGTTCGAAGAAGAAGAGTGCAAAAATGGGTGGCTCCTTCAGTAGGGTTGTTAAAAATCAATGTTGATGGTTCATTTCATAATGAAACTAGGAAAGGCGGTTTTGGTTTTGTGATCAGATATTCAAGTGGTGCACTGTTAGCTGGTGGTGCAAGTCCCTTGCGTGGACTGATATCATCAGAGCATGCAGAAGTTTGGTATGTAGGAATGCAATGAACTTTGCAATTGATCATGGCTTCATTCCAGCTTTGTTGGAGACTGATGCACAAGAGGTGCAACGTCAACTCGCTTCCCAGGCTAGCCTCAATACTTCAGCTTTGGGACGATTATATGAGGATCTGAATTTACTTTTGGCATCTCATAATAATTTGAAAGTTAGTTATGTTAGTAGAAAGGCAAATGTAATTGCCCATGTGTTAGCTGCACATGGTAGTGATCTTGTGCAGGATTGTTTTTATGTTTCAGTCCCAAGTTTTCTAGTGAAGTTCCAGCTTGGCAATCTGAGTATTATCAATAAAGGGCTTACCTCCTATCCTCCTTCTATCAAAAAAAAAAAAAAAATTAATTTCAGTTTACCTCCCTGAGGTTTGGAGGTGTCCCCCCCCCCCCCCCCCCCAACGACTCTCAATTTCACTTTTTTACCCCTGAACTTTCCAATTTTTGTCTTCCATGCCCAATGTCTCATTTTCCGTCCAAATTGGACGTTAAATCAGATAATGGGGCCCACTTTGAGGGCTAAAATGGTCATTTCATGACAAAAAAAAAATCAAAACAAAAAACCCTATCTCTTTCACGTTCGGGGGTTTCTCTTTCTCCCCCCCCTCCGCTGCCAAGAACGTCATCCGCCCACAATTCAACCCTAGCCACTGCCACAATAGCCCTCAAGGTACCCAAACAAACCATTTACCTATTCACATCTTTTACCAATTCACTAGAATAACAACAATCTAATTCACCAATCTCAGCAAGGTTCCGATTCACAGCGAGCACACAACATAGCAACCAATTTCAGTCCAAAATGGCGATACCCATAACAGATTCCTCACAATTCCAAATCCCTCAAAATTAAACTCAACTCACACAAAACTAGGATAATCTGATGTCAACCAAACCAACCCACTCAGTTCATTAACAATGTAACAATAGTTGAAATTCACCTAGAAATTTCCAGAAACTTGAATGACGTTGAACTGAGGATTCAACAACACCCACCTGGAAATTTCCAGACTTTAGCTCTCAATCGAAGAATCGAAGTTAGACCTCATCCAGAGAAGCAGTCAAACCAGAAGCCAAGCCCAGAAAGGTTTGGGAAGTGGCTGGCGTCAGTGACGGCGTCGAAGCCGAGAGGAACACAAAACGAAATTGTCAAAACTCGATCAAATTCAAAATCTAATTGTACAGGCTTGTAGAGTATGACGAGTAGATGAGATTTCATACCAAATGCAGCCCAAAAGGTGGCCGAAGTCGCCGGAACTCGAGGAAATAATCGTCAGAGAAGTCTCGGAGCTTCCAGTCCTCGATTCTCAGTTCATCCTCGATCCATGTACGATCTGAGACCATAGGGACGTTGGCGACGGTGAGACAAGGCTATTGCCAATGGTCCGCCTCGGAGGTGGCTGGAGGACAGCGTTCTGGTCGGATTTCTTCCTCGGGTCGTCGACGCGTTTTCAGGTTAAGATCTACCACACTTTCAGTCGGAGGTGGCCGGACGGTGGAGAACCATTGGGTCGCTGTCGCTGGTTGAGGCTAGGGAGCAAAAGAGAGGGAGAGAAAGAGAAATGAGAAATGGCTTGTCAAGGCTAGGGAGTATACGAGAGAGAGAGAGGTCAAATCTCTTCTTTTTTTTGTTTTTTCTAAGTCATAAAATGACCATTTTAGCCTTCGAAATGGGCCATATTATAAGACTTAACGTCCAATTTGGACGGAAAATGAGACATTGGGCACGGAAGACAAAAATTAGAAAGTTCAGGGGGTAAAAAAGTGAAATTGAGAGTCTTGAGGGGGGTGAAAAGATGCCACCCCCAAACCTCAGGGGGGGGGGTCAACTGAAATTAATCAAAAAAAAAAAAAACATGGTCAAGAGTCGTTGGTAGTGGGATTTGAAATTCTAGAACCTATATAATTTTGTTGAGGATGAAGTGGAGAAAATGAATTAAAACACTTTCTAACAAACATGGTGTCCACTTGAATTGCAAAATTTTTATCTTTTTACAGTATACAAGATCAAATTGTTTCTGTTTGCAGAAATAATTAGAAATTTTCTTTCAAAGTCACCAAGCTGATATTCGAACCCCAAACTTCACCCATACAAGTCAAGGTTTATAAAATTTATTTATATCTACTTGAGAAATACAAATTTACTTAATCAGTTAATGAAATAATAACACTGCTTATTAGTAGTAAGTGTTACTAAAGCATCATATTAAACCATGATGAAACTAAAAGACTAACACATATTATACACTCTCAAAACACAACTGCCGCGCATTTCGTCCAAACCACTTATGCAAGAAAATAAAACCCTAAACGATGCAAAAAGTGGCATGTTCTCGTAAACTCTCAGTAAGTTCGATGATACCATCTCATAATCAATTAAGCCTTAAAATTAAAACAAAAAAAAATGTATTAGAAAGCAAAATCAGTCACTTCAGCTTTTTTTTTTTTTTCCAAATCTACTGATGAGTGGATTTGTATTTAAATATCTCTATAAAAGAATCGGTTTATGATCCTTTGCCTAGTTAAGGACATAGTTTATGCATTAATTTGAGAAAATCTCTAGCTTACATTTTCGGATTTTCCTGATTCTGCCAATCTCCAATCGTTTAACTTTAGGTTTTACTCAATCAGATCTGCTCTAGGTAGGCGGCGAGTTCCTTGCTTGGTCCAATGGTCACTAGCTCTTAGTGGTAAGGTGAAACTAAGGGTCACTGGCTCCTAGTGGTAAGGTGAAACTAAGTGTCACTGGATGTTTTTTTCCAGTGGCAACATGATGGGAAAGCTGTGAGTATGGAAATTATGCTATGTTGTAATCGAGTTATCTTTCCGTCGTGTCACCGCTGTGTCAAAGCAAATAGAGTCACCAATAGAGTGCTCTTTGCAAGTTGGTGCCTTATTGAATGTAGTTGTTTAGTAGAGACTCATGATAGTATTTCAAGATGTTCTCTAGATGCTTATTGTAATAAGGGGTTTTGGCCTAATGTGTCCCCCCCCCCCCCCCTTGTATTCAACAGTTTCTTTAATCAAGGCTTAAGGGCAGCCGCACTGCCCTTTATTCAAAAAAAAAAAAAAAAAAAAAAACTTTAGGTTTTTATAGCTATGGATATTTCTTTAATTTCTAGAAGGGAAAATCGTCCGTACAGTACTTGACCTTTGCCCCATTCTAAACTTCAGTACCTCACATTCAGAAAATATCAAAACGGTACCTGAGGTTCTAACCCCGACCGAAGAATGGTACCTGGAGCCGTTAGCTCCGTTACAGAAGCTGACAATTGAAGTATTTTGATAAGTAAATGACCAATTTACCCTTTGTTTTTTTGTTTTACTTAATTTTCTTCATATAACTTCCTCTCTCTCTCTCTCTCTGACTCTCTCCTCTCTGTGACTCCCTCCCTCCCTCTCTCTCTCTCCTCGCTCCTCCTCTCCCCTCTCTCTCTCCTCCTCCTCTCTGACTCCCTCTCCCCTCTCTCTCTCCTCCCTCCCTCCCTCTCCCTCTCTCTCGCTCTCCTCTCTCTCTCTCTCTCCTCTCTCTCCTCTCGCTCTTCTCTCCCTCTCTCTCTCCCTCTTCGCTCTCTCCCTCTCTCTCTCTTCTTCTCTCTCTCTCCTCTCTCTCTCGCTCTCTCTCTCTCTCTCTCTCTCTAAACCTCACTCATCCACCCGACTACAACAAACCCTAACAATAGGCTCCGATGACCTCTCCACCGTGTTCGCCGCCACTGACGATGAGAAGTACAAGTTCAAGAGCCGGAGACCACACCGTCCATAAATATCCATCGTTGTATTCCCCAAGTAAACATCAACAAAGCAACAACATGATGTTCTTCTTCCACATACTTTCAACCATAGAATCCGAAATTTTGCTATTCACCCAAGTGAATACATGCTAAAACAACCTTCACCATCGTCACCGCATCAAACCCTCACATTCTCCATTACTTCATCGCCTCAAAAAGACCCAAAACCTCCTTATACCTACTACACTTACTACACTCACATATCAAAGATTCCACCAAACCAAATATATCTCACGCATTTCATCAATCACTTTCTAGGCACAAACCAAATCACCACAACTCGAATACATATGAACCAATTCCATTCAATGACTCCATTCAATCCAAAATCAACCAACTCTAGAAATCCAAAGAAACCCAATTGAAATCCGAACCCAATTCTTAAGAATCCCAGGTCAATTCTGTAGTGCATTTTCGAAATAACGGTTTTGCACAACCTAACCTGCAATTTGATTGAGGGTTCAACTCTTTCTCACAATTAAGGAAACTGCAATCCAATTTGCACCAACATAATCCTTGGAAGCTGCAATGCATAAATTGGAAAGGAAAATTAGGGAAACAAAATTGCTCATAGAAGATGAAACAGAGAGCCCTCAAACTTTCTCACAATTTCCTAAAAAACTCACTTCCTGCCTCACTGTTCCAATTCAAACCCAGCAACATATTGATGGCAATTATCTCAACATCGCGTGGATTGATCTTCACAGTACCCAATTCTTTCTCCCTCTTTCTCATAGCTTCCAAATCGACTTCTAAGGTAGCAGCAATGGAAGCCATGGCCTTCTGGAATCGTGTCGAATCGACCTGGCGATCTTCGACGCGGTCAATGAGCTTATCGAAGGCTGTGCTCTGTTGCTACAAGTCCTTGGAGTCCTCGATCCTATCAATTCCTTCTTCGGGTCAGTGAAGGTTGGGTCCGATCTGAGAGACTGTAGTGATATTGGTGGCTCCATTGAGACCGAATTGAGATTTGGATTCAAGAGAGAGAGAGAGAGAGATGAAAGTAGATGTCGGAGTTTAGGTCGGTGAAGGCTGAATCCGATCTAAGAGAAGGTGGCGAAGCCTGTGGCTCCGTTGAGACCGAGGAGAGTTGAATGAGAGAGAGGAGGAGAGTTGAATGAGAGAGAGAGAGAGAGAGAGAGGAACAGTAGGGAGAAAGAAAAAGAAATAGAAAAAGATGAATTAGATAAAAAAAATTGGATTAAGACATGAAAAGACGAAAATATCCTTCAATTGTCAGCTTCTGTAACGGAGCTAACGGCTCCAGGTACCATTCTTCCGTCGGGGTCAGAACCTCAGGTACCGTTCTGATATTTTCTGAATGTGAGGTACTGAAGTTTAGAATGGGGCAAAGGTCAGGTACTGTACGGACGATTTCCCTTTCTAGAAACAAATAGAATGTGTTTTACTAATCAAATATTTGACTTTTATAAATTATTTTGGCATATAAAAGTCATACATAACTTGGTCCTACCTTGTAATATAAATCATCGCCACTTTGGACCGTTGAAGACGAAACGAAACCCGCTCATTTCTAAGACCAGGACTTGGTATAACCACCATCTCCGAAACAGAGCCTCTTCTTCAACCAAATACTCCGAAATAGAGTCCTCCCAGTCCAACCCAGCCCTACTTTCTTTCCTTCCGTGTGTTCTTTACAAATCAAACAGCGTGTAATATTACATGGTTTTTGGCGATCTGTTGAGCGCAGGGTTTTCTTTTGTAATGAATCTGATGAAGATCTTTGCTTCTCTTCTGGTGTCTCTCCCAGTTCTCATAACTATCTCTCTTGTTCTTCGCGACCCACCTCCCGATCGGATCAAGGGTTTCGCAGACGCAAGGGTTTTGGAAACGCCGTCGTCTCCGGTTACCACCTCGTCGAATATTGAGATTTTCCGAAGACCAGCACCTGTCTCAAATATCACCTTGTCAAATTCAGCAGGTAACATATATTTTTTTCATTCTTTTGGATTTGATAGAGTTATGATCCCTGAAATAAATGGACATATGGTCATGATCAATTTCATACACAACTATAACTATAAAATGATATCGTTTACGTATCGAAACGTTATCTCTGTTTAATTATTTCATATCTTAGTCATAAACATCATTAAGTTGGTTTGGTAGCTGATGACGATGTGGCGCGAAAATGATGTCACAGAAGGTTCTGATAATTTTTACCATCTCGATCGGGTAAAATGTTCAAAGCGTACAAAAACGTTCCTAAACTTGTTTGAAAAATTCAAATAAGGTGGCTCAAGTCGTGCCATGAGCCCTTGATGTTAGTTTAGTAACAAAATCCTTTTTAGGTATTGATACTGTATGTAAATGACAAAATTTAGTTGACTATGAAATTGAAAATTGAAATCCTACTCAATTTTTTTTTCTTTTTTTGGCTTGCGGAGAACAAAATTTGATCTTTTCAGTTCCCCAATGCAGAAAATGTTTTACCTGAGATTGAATTACCTACCCAAATTCCCAAAGAAGACAAATTATATGATGGACTCCTTGCTCCTGGGTTTGATGAAGGGTCTTGTTTGAGCAGGTACCAATCAAGTTTCTACCGCAAAATCTCAACCCACAAACCATCTTCTTATCTTCTTTCAAGACTCAGAAGCTATGAAGAACTTCATAAACGGTGTGGGCCGAATTCCAAACCCTACAGCGCATCACTGAAACAACTGAAGAAGAAGTTTAATGGAAAGAGCACTGGTGCAACAGATGAGTGCAAGTATGTGGTATGGATAGCTAATAGTGGCTTGGGAAACAGAATACTGAGTATAACCGCAGCATTCCTATATGCTCTGCTCACAAACAGAGTCCTTCTCCTTGACCCTGGAAAGGACTTGCCTGACCTCTTTTGTGAACCATTTTCAGAAACATCATGGCTTCTCTCCAATCACTTCCCCATTAAAAGCCACTTTGACAAGTTCGATCAGAAATCTCCTCGTTGTTACGGTAACATGTTGAAAAAGACTAGTAATTCATCGGAATTGTCACTACCATCGTCGTACGTATATCTCCATCTAGGCCATGATTATGATCAGCAAGACAAGTTGTTTTTCTGTGATGAAGAGCAGAGTCATCTTGGGAAAGTAGACTGGTTGGTTATGAAAACGGATAACTACTTTGTCCCATCACTTTTCTTGATGCCATCTTTTGAGCAAGAACTTAACAAGTTGTTCCCTGAAAGAGAGACTGTTTTCCACCACTTGGGTAGGTATCTCTTCCACCCTTCAAATCATGTATGGGGGCTAATCACAAGGTACTACCAAGCTTATTTGGCAAAGGCCGACGAGATGGTTGGGATTCAAGTAAGAACTTTCGAGCCTGCTGGGCCTGGTCCTTTTAAGCATGTGATGGATCAAATTTTAGCTTGTGCTTTTAGTGAGAAATTGTTGCCTCGAGTGGATGAGAACAAGCCTATTGTGGACTTCAGTTCATCGTCAGGGACCCCGAAGTTGAAATCGGTACTGATGACTTCTTTAAAACCAGATTACTCTGAGAATTTGAGGAGTATGTATTGGGAACATCCAACTGTGACTGGGGACTTAATTGGGGTTTTCCAACCCAGCCATGAAGGAGAGCAAAGGACTGATGATAAACTGCATGACAGAAAAGCCTTAGCAGAAATGTTTCTACTCAGTTTCTCTGATGTGTTGGTCACAAGTGCATGGTCAACATTTGGGTATGTGGCTCAAGGTCTTGGAGGTCTGAAACCATGGATTCTCTTCAAGCCGGAAAACCAAACAGTCCCGAATCCGCCTTGTCGTCGGCTCCAATCGATGGAGCCTTGTTTTCACGCTCCACCATTGTGGGACTGCAAGGAGAAAAGAGGAACTGATACAGGTGCAATAGTACCTCATGTGAGGCATTGTGAGGATATCAGCTGGGGCCTTCAGCTAATTGATACTCATAATGATCACTTATAGAGCTTCAGTCTTTCTCTTGGGGCCTCCAGCTAGTTAATAGTCATGAATTCATTATCACTTACAGAGCTTCTATCTCTCTTAATTAATTTATTGAATTGTAATGTGACCATAATTAATTTTTCTGCACATGAACGTTCGATCATATGGTTTATCTGATAGCTAGAATCATTTTGCTATAAACTTGAAGCTAGGTCAAGCATCATGCATGCATTCATTATTTTACCCAACTTTTAATTTCTGGTTGATCTGAGTAGGAAAAGTATAAGGGTAGCGGTGGCTTTTGTCTCTACGAGTATAAAATTATGAATATACAGCGAATGGTCAGTCATGTCAAATTTATTGGGTCCTTGACCCAAAACACAAAATTAAGCAAATGTATTCCCACTGATCTCACTAACAAAATTTTATTCTTGTTTAAGGAAAATTGAAATTGGGAGATAATTGAATCATGCTTTCATTGATAATATGAGTATCTTTATATATATAGAAGATTACAAGACATAGAATCATAATTGTACAAGGAAACGTAATATTACATTGATTGGATATCTCTAAGATTCTCCGATATTATCTCTAATTCTAACTCTATTACCACAACCACTGCAAGTGGCCTAGTGGTTCTTGCCTAGTTGGGTGTGCTCCCCAACCTAGGTTCGAACCCCGAAGCTGTCAAAGTGGCCAGGCACTGTGCTGCAATGCACAGTTGGAGCATTTCACATGCGCCGAAGGGGTTTATCTTGGGCCTAGGAAGCCTTTGGGTTCCCCTTGACAAAGTCAAAAAAAAAAAAAAAACTCTATTACCACTAAGTCAAGTAATCTAGAGTTTGGGCCAGACACATATTATGAATTTACTTGAACACTCCCCCTTATGTCGCCCAAACGTGGTGCTTCTCTCGTTGCGTCATTAAAAACCTTGCCGAGTAACAAAAACCCTATGTGACAAAAATAACCTCGGTCGAAGGGGAAAAAAAACACAACACACACTACACCAAAAAACAAAACAGACGACACTTTTTGCACAACGAAAAAAAAAAAGTGTTATGTGATGAAGGAAAGTGCATCAGACAACATGTTTACTAGACTTACGTTGTATAAGGTGGTTAAAATTTTGAAGTTTTTATCTAGAAGGTCATTGCACAACTGTTACAAGAATAATCTGTTGTGTGAATAAAAAAAAAAGTTGCGGCAGATTTTCCTCCTAGATTGACTAAAATTTGGCTCTAAATTGTACCCTAGATGCCACTAAATTGTACAACAGTTTAGTTACTTGTGTTGTAGGAGTATATTTGCAAATCATCATACAATCCCCCCCCCCCCCAAAAGAGCAAATTCGGCTTCAATGTTTGTCATGCTTGCAAGTTCCTACAATATAGTGAACTATTTATGTTGTGTGAATGAGAAATGCCTAGCTTAAGCGCCAAAATTGACATTTTGATTGCACAGGCGGAAAATTTTCATCTTTTCTCTTAGCTATTAGCAATTTAGACCACGTAAATATATCTATACGTTGTCCGAGTAATAAGGGAAAAAAAAAAACAAAACAAAACAAAGTTAATGCTAAATGCCTCAGACATCTTGAGAGCACACCTACTCTCCCAGACCGTAAGGAAACCTTTCTCTCTCTGAAAACAACCGACCGCCCAGTTCTCCTTCTTCCTCTCCTCTCTCTGGTCAAATCTCGATTTTTTATTGGGATCCTTGGCTTGAGAGTGTGTGTGTGTGTGGGGGGGGGGGGCCTTAGATCTAGCTTTCTTTTATGTTTTTGTTGGTTTTATTTTCCGTCTTGCTTTTCTTTCAACCGGTTTCTCCATGTCTGCTGTCTTTGGTGGTTTTGTAGCTCGGAGTTCGTCTCCGTTCTGGTCTTGCCCCATTTTCTGTGTTTCCGATTTCACACTTCCCGATTCAATGGTTTCCCTCCTTTTCATCTCCCTCTATTCTGCTTGGTTTGGTTCATCAGTTCTTCAGAGCCACTCTCTAAGTGGGATTTTCTCACTATCGCACGTGGTGATGCAACAAGATTCTGTGTACCTTCGAGTGCCTATCTCTTCGATTTCACCTTCATCCGGTTTTTCCGGACTTCTTTCATCTAGTTTATCCAGTTGTTGTGTCTTTGGTTCGTTTGGCAGACGAGGTTCTTGATGCAGATGAGGGTTTTGGTGTTCTGGAGGTTTGAAGGCTGGTTTCATGGAATTTGGCATAGGTCTTGCTCGACCCATTGTCCTGAAATGATCCTGTCGCTATTTGCTTCATGTTGGGTTCGATTTGGGGGTTTTCCATTCTGCTGAAAAGGGGATTGAGTTGGGTTCGAGTTGAAGGAGGAGGAAAGGGGTTTCACGGGTTTAGGGATTGTTGCTCAATTCCTTTCTATTGGTGAGTTAAATTTGAGATTTCATTGCTCTTATTCATGTCTTTGTTCATTGTCATCGGGGGTCCCAAAATGATATGTTCTATTTTGATCTTAACAGCATCAAGAGCAACCTCGTTGGCTCTCACCTAGTCGAATCTGCTCACAAATCGGTACCAGTTTCCTCTTCTCTTTCTCTATGTGTTTCGGTTTGTTTAAATTAAAGATATGCGGTTGATTTTCAAGGGTATTGAGCTTGTTTATTTGCTGGGTTTCAGACGAATAAGAAGATGCAAGAGAAGATGGAAAGGAGACTTGGGGGTATAATTAATTGCTCTAAATCATGGTACTTTTCAATTCCAGTATGATTTTTTTTTTCTAGGCTTTCTGTCTGGTTATGCTTATCTAAGAACATTGGTTGGAACCCATTGCTCGATGATGATTCAATTTGTTTTAACCACACCAAAGTGAGACTTGGGGGTTGCGTTTTTCCTTCTCCAGAATTAAGACACTGATCAAAATCAATGCTTCATGTGCTTTTCATTAGCAATGCCTTTCTTTTCTAAAAGTAGAGGTTGATAGTTTTATGTCCCTCTTATTTTAGAGGAGAGAAGAAGGCTTTGCCAAGCATTTAAAGCTTATGAATTGGGTGGCGTGTTGATGTCTTGGTTTGTCTTCACAAGTGGGGTTATGTGCAGCAGGGGAAACAATAACGCCATACATTACTATAACTACGGTTTGAGAAAGGAATTTGCTTTAGATTTGCATTTAAGGTCAACTTATGTTCATGTGTAGGAATGTAATTCAATAGAACTTATTATACTCATCTTATCTATTTGCATGTCTTATGGTTTCTGATGGCCATAGACATAATTTGTTGTATTGACCATATATAAAATGTCTTTGTTGGACTCTCTAAATCAAGGTCAATGGTGCTAGAGAATGATCAATTTAGGCCTCATCATATGGCCCTTGGGCCCAAAGCCCGCCCTAAGCCCGCCCGGCCCGTAGGGCCGAAGCCCGGCCCGGCCCGCCCTAATGGAAGGGCCGGCCCGACCCTTTTTAAATTAGGGTAGGGTAAGGGTTATACAAATGAAACCCGGCCCTACCCTACGGCCCGGCCCGATTGAGCCCGTTAGGGCTAGGCCCGGCCCGGCCCTAAAAGCCCGGCCCGGCCCTAAAAACCCGGCCCTAACCCGGCCCTAAAAATTAATATTATTTTATTATTATTTTCTATTACAATATTTTACATGTGTATAAAAACTATAGTCTATAGAAGTAATGAAGTGTAGAACTATATCAAATATAATTGAATCTGTCAAACTGTTTCTTTGTCACAAAATGGGTCTCTTAAGTCTAAGGCCCAACCCAAATCGAACTGTCGGAGTCCAACTCACCTCACTAGCAAAATGATAAAAAATCCTAACCTAACCTATCCCACTACCGAAGTATCGAGAGATCGAGTCATCACTCATCACTCATCCGCCTCTCTCACTCATCCGCCTCTCTCACACTCTCACAGACTCTCTCACAGACTCTCCGTCTCAAACCTCTACTTCTCCGCCGCCAGCCACCAGATACTCATCACTCATCGTCTCATCACTCATCACTCATCGTCTCATCACCCATCCGCCTCTCTCACACTCTCACAGACTCTCTCACAGACTCTCCGTCTCAAACCTCTACTTCTCCACCGCCAGCCACCAGATACTTGCTACGACTCCAGACCAGTTGATCTATCTTCTCCGCCGCAGATCAAGATTTGTTCCGCCTCAGATCGAGACTTGTTCCGCCGCAGATCGAGACTTGTTCTGCAGCAGATCGAGACTGGTTGCTCCTCAGATGGAGACTGGTTGCTCCTCAGATCGAGACTTGTTCCTCCTCAGATCCTCAGATCGACGTCGACGCAGAAGGTGTGGTCGTTGGACTTCGTTCCAAGTCTTCGTAATGCATCCACCACCGATAATGATGGTGAGGACCTCGTTGTTGATTTTTGTTTGTTCTGATTTTTTGTTCTGATATTAGACCTCGTTGTTCTGATTTTTGTTTGTTCTGATTTTTGCTTGTGGTCGTTGAACGAAACTGGTGAAGTGGTGATCTCCTCAGAGGCTCAGAGCTAAACAAAATGGTGACGTCGGGCTTATCCACTCAGTGAGGTAATCTCTCATTCCCTTGGTGTGTTGGTGATGTACTGATAACTGATGTCGGTGATGTTATGTGTTTGGACTTTTGGTATTTGAGACTTTGAGTACTCAGTGAGGTAATCTCTCATTCCCTTGGTGTGTTGGTGATGTACGGCTAACTGATGTTGGTGATGTTATGTGTTTGGACGTTTGGTATTTGAGACTTTGAGTAATTGATAGTTTAGACTTTAGAGTTTATATAAACTTAGAAGTTAGAAAGCAACGGGCAAATTTTGTTTGTGTGAACTGAAATATATATCCACTTTCT